>JZKD02S0597054.1:143298-162057 GCA_000966675.3 Picea glauca | reverse complement strand
ATTATTCTCTCTATTTCTCTTTAGTGTGGATAGAAAGAGCTTGATCTATTGTATTCTTTCTAAGAATTTCCTAAAAGAACTATATCTGTCTCTCAAGGCTATAAAGAGTATATAATGGATAGTGAATGATGAATTGTTATCTTCCCTATCCTATATGCTCACCTACAACCACTTTATTTCATCCAAAGTCTACAATTTTTCTCTTCTTGATGTTGATTTTGGTTAATTTCCAAATTGGTATATTGGGTTGGAAATGGAGAATAAAACATGAAATATGTAGAGAATTAATGTTAGAGTGCTTCCCACAATGTTAGAGTCAATAAAAATTATATCATTGGTGGAAATGATGGATGACATTACCTATAACTAGCATAATGTAGGACTCTTACTCTTCACATGGCATGAATATTGTACTCAACCCATGCTCCCATTATTATGTGAAAATACTTTCCCCACCAACCTCTTACATAGATTCAAGGATTGGTTGATAAGTCAAAGAAGGTATATGGATTCATTTAAGGCACATTGTAGAACAATATGAATTCTGAGAATGACCTTGGAGATAGAGGATTTATTTTCCCATAGGTCCCCTTTCATCTTCCCCTATAGTGGAATCATAGTGCCTTTTATGCCTTCATGTGTTTTCTATGGTGGGTTGCAACACCATACATTGAAGCACTTTGAAGGCCTAATTACTATTTAATTATTTGGGTGAAGGTCAATTGAGTTGTGTTAGAGTCTTAGGATTGTGTTTTGTATTTGTAAAATACACCATGTGAGGTTCTTACATCAAAGCCATACATTTTCATTTACCTATTGAAATAAGTATTATCAAATAATTGTTATACCACCCGAGCACATATTTCAGTTTAGACACATTTTCTTTGAGTATTTCATCTTCTATATTGCATTATTTATTTTATATGTAACCTTGTAGGTTAGAAATATCAAAATTATGAATGTCCTATTTGTAAGAATATTTACCTTCTCCTTGCATAACAAATAAATAGAATAATAGATTAAGACTTCAATTTCTTATTGTAAAACCTCATATCTTAGCATAGTTTTATCCTTTAATCATTATATTATATTCATATATGAAGAAAATGTTACATGATTGTCCCTAAGATGCTAAAATTTGTCCTTGGACCATGCTTAGGGCCCAAATACCAATCCCTATCATTCCAAACCTCACAGTGCATTCAATATTATACTTTTGGGCTAAAGACTCCATTTATAAAGATTGTTTGGTGGTTTCAAACCCTATGCATGGTCCATGAACTATAAATAATATTTTAACAACCAAAATACATTGGATTTTATTCTTGGACCATGGGAAATATTTTAATAACCATCTAGAGTGGAAAATATCATAATGATTCTCAAGTGATCTTTTTCCCAATAAAAGATCAAGTCGTAGACATTTTCACAAAGTCTCTTACAGAAGTGAAGTTTTCCAAACTTTTATCTATGTTAGGAGTTTAATAAGTTGTCATTAAGGGGGGATATGCTCTAATGCCTCCTTCTTTCTCCTATTGTGTCACTTTTGTAAATCCTTCAAACTTATCCTAGGTTGTTCTTAAGGGAGGATGTTAGGATATTTTGACACTTAGGAGTTATTTAATATAAAATTGGTCTAATGTGTCTTTATCCTAACATGGATAAGGCCTTGAATCCCATCCTTGGTAAAAAAATTCTCCCAATTGCATATGTATCCCACTTGGTGGCTAAATATCCCATTTGAAGGATGCATGTAATGGTTTAAGACACCATTTTATCCCATGATCCCTCAAATATTAATTTAGTTGATATGTCTCTTATTTTCACTACTTTACCATGGTCAAGACACCAAGATCCATACTTGGTATTAAAAAACTACTATAGGCACCCATATCCCATTTTGAGATCAAAGATATTTTTAAGAGGTATTATGTGGCGATTTGAGTCCATGTTCATGAACAATATCCTTAAAATATTTATATATGACTTGAGTCCCTTTTTTTTCTCTCCTTGTCATGGTTATGACCCCTAGATCTATCCTTGGTGCATGAAACCACCTAACATCACACATATCCCAATTGGAGGCCAAATATCCCCTTGAAAGAAACTTTGTAGTGGTTCAAGGACATGTGCATGGTTCATGAGCATTAAAAGTTTCATTTAGATCTTAACACCCTTTATTTTCTCGCATGACCATGGTCACAGTCTCCAAATCCATCCATTACATCTAAATGTTTCTAATATTTCCAAAATCTCATTCATATGTTAAATATTATAATCCCTAAAATACTAATTTAGATCATACAACCCTTGTTTTCCTTCATTGACCATGGTCAAAGCCTTGAGACCCATGCCTGGTATGAAAATTCTCTTAATGATGCCTATATCTCACCAAGAGGCCAATGATTTGAGTTTGTATGGTGGTTTGAGTCCTTTTTCATGGACTAGAGCCCTAGAAGCTTCATTTACAACCAAATCTGTGAGATCCATATCTTTTATGTAAAGGTTCCTAAAAGTACCAATATCGCGCTCAAGGAGAAAGTTATTTTCTAAAAGTTTTGTTTTAGCTGTTTGAAGAATATTCCATGTCCCATAAGACTAGTTACACTCATTTATGGATTAAGGACCTTATTTTCATCCCCTAATCATGGTCAGGGCCCGAAGACCCATCTCAGCTACACAAAAAATCCTAATGGAAACCCTTTCTCATTCGTATGAAAAATATCCCCTTTAAAGGGATGATGTTGTAGTTAAAGGCCTTGATAATACTTTATGGATTAAGGACCCTATTTTCATCACCTAATCATGGTCAAGCCCCCAACATAAATCCCTACTACAAAAAAAATCCTAATGGAAACTTCATCCAACCCGTATGCAAAAGATCCCCTTTAAATCCCTCATGTTCTAGTTCATGGCTTTAATCATGGCCTATTAACCCAATAATATTTTTTCAAGGCCTAATTCCTTGGATTTATCCCCCAACCATGGTTAAATCCTTCATAGCCATCTTTGATACACAAAATATTATTACAATATCCATATCTCACTCAAAGGTTCATGATTCCATATAGACAACATGTTATGTGGTTTAGGGAATTGATTATGTCCCTTAATCCATAAAGGATTCATATATAAATGACCCAAGTTCTTTATTTTCCTCGCTTGACCATGGCTAATAACTTAATGCACATGTCCCTAGTGCAAAATATTTCATAATGGTACACATATTCAACTTGCAGGCCAAATATTTCCTCTAAATGGATTATGTTGAAGGTAATGTTCATGGATTTGAGACTTACAAATCCATTTATGGAATAAGGCCCTTATTGTCCTCCCTTTGTTATGGTAAATTCCTTGAGATCCATTCCTACTATGAAAAAACTCATTATTATACCCATATCCTACTTATATGACAAAGATTCACTTTAAAGGAACTATGTTGTAGTTTGATGCCTAGATCATGGCCTATTAGATCAAGAATATTAACTTAGTTCATAATTCCCTCGACTTCTGACCCAACCATGGTCAAGGATCTAGTACCCATCCCTAACAGGGATGATTTTAAGGATGGAAATTAATTTTAAAATGTAGAAACCTTGGCGAATATTAGTAATCCTTCATATGCCAACTATAAATGCTTGGCGATATTTTTGTAAAAATATTCAACTTTCTAAGGATTCTATATAGTTTGTATGAAATTTTGGCGATTTTTAAGGTAAAATAATTTTATCCTATAGAATTTGGGAGAATCATTTTTATAATAGAGAATCTTTTTTTGTAAAAACCATGGAAAATTAGCCCATGAGAGAAATTTAGCCCCTAAAATCATCCTACATAAAACCTTCTAAATACACCCACATACCACTCTAATGATAATGATATCTTATATAGGGCATGTTTTGTGGTTTGTGGGCTTGTCCATGGCCCTCGTAGGTCCTCGAAAGATTCATTTAGAGCCTAAGGGATTTATTGTCCTATCATGCACATTATCAAGGCATTGAGACCCATCCCCATTATCCAAGGAATTATTGTAGAAACCATGTTCCACTTGGAGCATATGGTAATATTAATATTAAAATGGTAATATTAATATTAAAATTGCAGCCTAAAATGATTTTTTAATTTTTTTTTAAAATAAATATTGTTTGTCGCAATTGCGACGCAACTTAACTTGCTGCGACCATTTTTCGATATGACCAATAAAAAGTTGTCGTCGCAATTGTGACGACAAATTAACTTTCTGCGACAATTTTTCTATATGACCAACGAAAAGTTGTCATCGTAATTCCGACAAAAACGTAACTTGCTGTGACACTTTTTCTATATGGCCAACGAAAAGTTGTCGTTGCAAGTGCGACGAAAACTTAACTAGCTGTGACAATTTTTCTATATGGCCAACGAAAAGTTGTCGTCTCTATTGCAACGACAACTCAACTTGCTGTGACAATTTAGCTACAGAAACAATAGAATTCGTTGTCGCAAAGGTCGTCGCAATTAAGACAAAAAGTTGGTTTCACATTGTTTACCTTTATTGTCGTATTGGCGACAATATTTCTTTTTTGTCGCAATTGTCAGAATTTCCCTAGGGTCATCGCTCTTGCGACATTAATTCAATTTCATTGAAATTTCCACGTGCCATAAAATGACATTTCAGAGACTCAATATTCATTGCAATATCAACGACATAATGTCGCAAGAGCATTGAAATTTTCGTTGCAAAATGAACCAAATTTGCTAGTGACCAGAAGGTGTTCTAGACCTTCCGCTACTCCCTTCTCATTTAATGCAAGGATCGCATAAATCTTACACCTCTTGAGCATGCTCTTCTATAGCTGCAAGGAAGAGATGAACCTTGGGGAAACTCCCTAGTTCCGACCTACAAACAATCATCTTTTTCCCTCATTATTGACCAAGCTCAATCGTTTGGTCTTAAAATTGAGTATTGCCTCATGTGATTCCAACCAGTCCATAACAATCACGATGTCATAAGATCCTAAGATTGTGACGTATAGGTTGGCCCTGGTGACAAACTCTCCCAGGTTAAGGGTACAGCCCATAACCTTTCCTCCAACCTTTTGTTTGGCTCTCAAATCCATCTCTACAAAGATAAACTCATATTGTTTGACTTCCTTTACCTTAATCCTTTTTTAGTGCTGCACCCGAAATGAAACTCTCGGTAGCACCGAGATCTATCAAAATACTAAGGGTCTGGTCAGCGATGGTACATAACATCTTGAGCACAATTGACTGGTGCTCTGTCTGGCGGTTATTCATTGCTGCATGAGGCCTTGCCCATATCTCCCACGGTAGTGGGTCTAGCTGATCTAGACACTCTAGTCCTCTCCAGCGGGTAGTCGCACTGGTAGTGTGGCTCCCCACACATCCAACACCCCTTCTTTAGTCCAGTACTCCTGGTACCTGAAGTAGAATATGACAGCCCACCAGCCTAGAATCTTGGTTTTTTATGTTGAATAGGCCTAAATTGTTGCTGTTGCGGTTGATGCTACTATTGATGATGTGGTCCCCGATAAGGTGTCTGTTGTTGAGGCATCCGTTTCCAAGGTGTAGTGAAAGTGGATCACCTCTAGAAGCAATGATATTGTGGCATATGTCTGGCCGGTGTCTGATGCTTCTGTGCACCAGAAAACACATGCTATGTTGGTCTCGTTGGAGTCCTTCTCTGATCGTCGTTGATAAGCTCTTCCTCTCTTATGAGAGCCTTCTAGATGACATCATGCAAGTTTTGAGGCATCAGAATCCTAACCTTTGCACATATGTTGCCATTAAGGCTGAACATGAACCTCTTTACCTTAATTTTCTCAGTGTTAAGATGCAGATCATACCAGAGTAGCTCCATAAAACGGGCCTCGTACTCAGGCACCGTACAACCACCCTGTCATAAGGCGTTGAACTCATTGAGTTGATTCTCAATGAATTCCTCTGATAGGTACCTCTCCTGGAATCGTTCCTCAAACAGTTCCCATGACACATCTTCGATGACCATGTTCAGTTGTGGTAGGAGCATCTTCCACCATAGAAGAGCGTTTCCTTTCAATTGAAAGACCACCATGCAGACCTTCATGTTGGAGGTATAGTTTTGAAGTGAAAATCACATTTCCATACTCTCCAATGATGCCTTGGTGGCTATGTCGTCCGGGGCACCAAAGAACTCAGAAAATTCAACCTTCTCGAGTTCACGGTGAATGCTACCAGTACCGACCAAAGCGCACGGTGGACCCTTAGTGGGTATCGGTGCTCTAGCCTCATCTCTATCCAAATGGTTGATCAGTGCCTCAAACATGCGCTGAAAAGATCTCATCATCCCAACCACATCACCCACTGCTATCTGCTCCTGCTTGACAACCTGTTTGTTTCCCTGGGGGTTATAAACCTTAGGCGTGGATGTTTCTGGAGGCGTTGCACCTCCTCCCGTAGCACCCCGTCCTCTGCCTCTGCAACATCCTCTAACCATGATTACCTGCACAAATACAATTCAAATCAATTATTAACATTATAATCAAATCATATCAATGAAAGCCATAGTGATCCCAAGTCACGGGTTGAACCTCACTCTGATACCATATGTAACGACCCCTTCATTACGACTACAAGTGAAGCAGAAGTGAATTTTTTTATTTATTAATTTAGGGAAAGAAGGCGATGATGCCAACAATTTAACTCACCATTGATGATGAACGTAAGCATGCAGTCCAGGAAATAGGCAACTATGACTCAACGCACTAACACAGGAGAAACGGGGTGAAACATGCGTTAAAACAAGGAGAAACGAGTACCCTCCCGACACAACAGAACCACGCCTACAAGCTAAGGCAAAACATCCCCCTCCCGACACAATGACCTTGATGAACAAATACTAGAACCTCAAGGCATGCGAACCAAGCGCATGAAGGCATTCAAACTGTGTGCAAAAACAAACTTACAATGCTCGACAACACTCACATGGAAGGCATCGACTCCAACCAATTTATAATTCACCGCTAACCAAATAGGGCATGCCATGATCCCCTCATCAGGAATCATGTCATCCCCAGGTGATAGACACGTCAATAACCTTGGCGCAACACATCCTATCTGGACCAAGGACTCTAGAAAACTTCGACGCGATAGGAGCCAAATACTGACAGGGAGACTATACCCATACCCCACACAAAAGGTTGACGAGACACAAGAGGACAACTACCATGGAAGTCACGGCTTCATCAACCACCCAACCCATTCATCAAGTCTAAACTAGTCAACAGTTACAAATTTGTTTTGACATTGAATATCCATTGAAATTTAGCAAGTCTAAATTATAATTTAGTCTTTAACTTACCAACTGATTAACAATTAATACAAACCAATCGGCCATTCTACTTTACACCATAGTCGTTACTTTCAATATAAATAACATCACCTTTGAATCAATCGACAATTCTACATTACAATCAAGCATTAATTTCAATCGAAATAACCTCAATTACGAATCAGTTCGACAATGTTGCATTATGATTTAATCATTAACTACAATTTGATTTAGCAAGATTAATATATACTTTGTTCAATACTCATAAACTCATTTAACCATTAATCACCATCTAAAAGGGTAATTCTAAGTTAATCCCCGAAATGACAATCTAACTATCAAATGACAATTTATAACTACATTAGCCACATCAATGTAAAATGCTACAATATAACACTTGTAATCATTTAAGTTACACATGTTGTCTATCTAATATAACCGTACCAAAAATAACTAGTTGTCTGTAACATTAAGAAGGGAACTATTGACTGTTAACATTGTTGTAGAAATTGACATCGCTGTGGAAATTAATATTAAGAAGGAAACTAAAATCCTTTGACATTACTGTAGAAATTAGCCTGGCAGTTACATAGCAATTAATCTGACAAATAACATGGTTGTAGCAATTAATGTTTGGCAGTGACAATGCTGGGTACACTCAAATTGAAGGAGAATAAGAAGATGAAACAAACCTTAGAAGGATCAACTCATGGTCATTCAACAATAAACACAGTCAACATTTAAGGCAACTCATTGTCACACCATCAGTAAAACTTAGTCACAGTTAATTGGAAAAAATCGTGGGCATTCCAGGAATGCAGTCATCATTCTAAATAGAAAAAGCATGTCCCTTCAACAATGAACTCAATCATTTTTTTTGGGGGGAAAATCTATGGTTATTTACAACAAACTCAGTCACATTTAATTGGCAACAATCGTGGGCATTTATAGCAAGCTCAAGCAATCGATTTAATAGCCAAAATCATGGGCGTTTACAACAATCTTAGGCAATCGATTTAAAGCAAATTCGTGGGCATTTTATCAGCAACTTAGTCAAGCATTTTAAAGAAAATTCATGGTCACTCCAGCAAACTCAGACACATTTTCAAAGGGAAAATCGGAGCATTCAACAGGAAAACACAAACATCATTTCACTGGAAAAATCATGGTCAATAACGGGAAAACGCAGACATTAATTCAATGGAAAAATTGTTGTTCCCAACGCACTGGGGTAACTACAAAAAACAACGCAGAAACAGATGAAAATAAACGTGGTTTCCCTTTTTCATTGCTAGGATGCCAAATGCAAATGCGTACAGGAAAAACCAAACAATTTTGTTTTCCTTACCATGATACCAAATATAAAAAGCAGATAGAGAAATTAAATCGTTTTTCCATTCCAGGATACCATTACCACGCAGACATGAATAACACAAAAAACGTTTATCCAATTCCAGTGTACCAGATATAAAATTGTAGACTAAGAAATTAAATTGTTTCTCCATTTCCAGGATACCATTACAAAAACGCACACTGAAATTAAATTGTTTTTATATTCCAAGATACCAATATAAAAAATAGACAACAGTAAGAGAACACAATGATCTAATGGGATAAGTCATTGAAAGGATCGCAGGGATAAACCAACATGGATGCAAGAAATCCATACGCAGAGGTACTTTTGCTAGAAGGTGCAAGACAACCAATCAGCCAAGGACAACAACAGAGGTAGACTGTTGACAGGAACATCCTTCGCCCATCATCCGTGCACATAAAAGAAGGGCATTGAGATCCATAGGTCTATTAATGTTGAAGCGATGACCATAGATTAGGCTATTTGATGACTTCTCAGGCGCAGACATATGAGCTAGGGTCAAAGGCAAAAATAAACCGCAATCATTGCAATCAATAAACCTTAGGATGGTCAATACATGCAAGGATCGAAGGCCATGGGAAATCGATCAATCATCAAGCTAAGGCTATGGGAAATTTTAGTCATCAACTAGAATGCTAAGACTTTCATTTACTTTACTTGATTAAGCATACAGAAATGAAATCATAAATCATACTAACATTCTACCACACAGAAATAAAAGAAGGCGTATCATTGCCCAATCGCTCGCTCTGAGTTGATTTCCCACGCATTCCTTGCAACTCCTTCTTGTTGATAGATGAGACTTCACCGATACCTCTCAACCAACGCTAGGGATACTCTTATTCCCCCTTAGCCCCCCGAGCTGCAAAGGGGCAACGCACACTAACCAGAGAATCACCTAGCTCCCAGCTTGCCTCAAAAGGTTGAGCTACCACTCCTCACCGAGTTGGGTATCCCAACTCCCACAAGCTAAGTCAGTCAAGTATATATTTCTACAGCGTAATGTTACACAAAATAGAAGAGATCCTTCCTCCTTCTCCTCCCTCCATTATATAGAGTTTTGAACTCTTTTACCTTCCCAAAATCCTACTTAAATTAATGTTTAATAAATCAATTCCTAAAAATCATCCCCGTACAAGTGTCACCCATCCCCTTCATTCCTCCATAAATTAATTTCTTTAATTAATTAATTACCCCTATTTCCCTCACCTCCTTAAATTTAATCCTAGAATCGCTCCTAGGTGTCCCCATTACCAATTTACTAGTTTAGTTAATTTAGAAAGTTCTTAAATGCTAGATACCTTACTAAGTTTGACTTCCTTCTTTTTCCCTTGTGTTTCCCTTTTCTTTTTATGTTTCCCTCTTTTCCTAAGGCCATCTAGGTTCATTCACTTATCATTAACAACACGACATGCCCTTCAGGACGCACTAGGTGCTCCAAGGGTGCCACTCACCTCATATGGTTCCCTTGCGTGATGTGCCCTTCAGGATGCACTGCGTGCTCCAAGGGTGCCACTCACCTCTTTCTATTTTTCTTGTGCGATGTGCCCTTCAGGACGCACCACATGCTCCAACGGTACCACTCGCCTCTTGACTAACTTGGTAGACATAAAAAAAAACCTGGAGTCAATACTCCACCAGGTGAACTTGTGGGAGACTAAGGGCCTCTAATGAATAAGGCCCTCGCTTTATTGTGCACCCCTTAGAATCACCATGAGTGACTGTCGCATTATTCCCTCATGGGATCGTGGGTCCTTTCGAACTAGGTAAATGTTAACCTACAGTTTGAGCCACAGTGGGAGTGTTAGTAGGCTGTGGTAGGGTTTTTGTCCACACCTCTCCCTAAACATCTCTGGTAGTTGTGCGTGACCCCTCTACTCCACATGTGAGTCTGGTCAGCAAGTTATCATCAACCTGCATCATCAACGAATCATGTCAGTAATATATCCATAATCATATCATCTAATCAGATGTACTAATATCACGTATAAAATAATCAAACCCCAATGGTTCACTTCATGACTCGATCCGGAGTCCAAGGGGTTCCATCGATGCCTCTTCATCCTCAAGGTCCAAAATCCTACACACTCAGTAAAACCGAGTCAATAACACTTATCTATGACAATGCAGTAAAACAACATGTCATCAACCCATAATGCCTCATAATCAAAATCAAACATTTAATAGTATAATAATCTGGATCACTTGCTAGCAAGTGTCCTCAAAGAATAAGTTCACTCAATGCACAAGAGCGAGATTTTACACAAACAGAGTTTGTATGAGAAATTTATGGTCGTTTGAAGTTTGGAAAAAACAGGCAAAATGGGGGTGCCACATGGAAAGCCCACAAGATGCCACATGGCATGTCCATACAGGTCATACAAATAATAGAGTGGCATCATATTGATGTTAGCATGGTGATGTGGTAGCATGACAAAGTGGCACGTGTCACTCATTTTTGGCATTTTTGCACACATGTGGACCAATAAAAAAGTGTCACGTGTCATCCATACGATGACGTGGTAAGTGACAAGTGGATGGTACAGTCAACATCCATACGTTGATGTGGCGGTGACTAGGAAGTTATGTTGCAGTACCATCATGTACCACGTGGAATGACCATACAATACAGATGGAAAGTGACATGGCATACTCTGTGTAATGGTATTCCATGGACCAATCACAATTTTCCACATGGCAGGGTTGGATTGGTCAATGATGGTTCAAGGATTAAATTTCAATGGTGGTCAATTCGTTGGTTTTGTTATATATGTGCATGTGTGTGTGTATGTGTGTTTGTGTGCATAACCAATGAATTTATGTAATACTATATAGTTATAACAACAAACCAAATGAATTATTGTTATGGTGGTTTGAACCTAGAACCTTCATGTTATATTCCAAAAGATTTAACCAATGTATCAACCACTTTAACCATGTAAATTTATGACATTTAATTAGTTTTGTTCTGTAATTAATTTTTGTTGTAACAATGCCAACGGATTTAGATCCATTTTTTTGGCCTATATAAACCTAGCACCGAGATTATGTGCAGCATTGGAATGAGTGTCGAGAGCGTCTTTTCCATATATTTGTGTTCCAAGTTCATATTTTTTTCGTTTTGCATGCAAGAGTCACTCATAGTTGTGGTTTTCCTCATTTTGTGTTCTATTGAGTTCTTTGAGTGAAGTATAGAGTGTTTATACTCATTTTTCTCATAAATTCAAGGTAAATTTGATGGTGATGTCGGTTCTATGTGAAATCGATGTGTATGAAAGTATTAGTCCATTTTTTCATGTATGAGACCCATAGTCTCTCATTATGTGTGAAAAAGGGGGTCTTTAAGAACCTGTTCAGAACATAGTCAAGTTTATACTTACTTTTCTTAGAATTTCGTGAGGAATTCAATGTTGACCTATGTTTCTGGGATTGATGTTTAGACTTGAAGGGTGTCTTCAAAAACTTGGTATTTGTAAATCCATTCATTGTAATTTTGGCATTTGAGCATTAAAGAGAGGTCTCACGGATTGAAAAAGGACTCGGGGATGTAGCCCAAGAATTTCAAAATTTTATTTCTGCAATTTATTCATCAATGTTATTGAAGTTTGTGGATAAGTAAGACATTCACATGTTATTTGAAACTAGTCAATTATGATCTTCATTTTTTGAATCTCATCATATTCTTATGTGTATTTAAGAAATAATTGACATTTAAGGATTTTCAGATCATGAATAGTACTTTATCCTCCCAATGTCTCTTTCAAGCATTGAGAATGTTGTACATGATGTTATGGTGTTGGCATTGATGTCAAAGAGGGACAATATGGTCAATGTTGGACATGGAGTTATGATATTGGCATTGATGGAAAGAGGATCAATATGGTCACCGAGAAATTGATTAAATTGATTAGGGTTCATGTATTCATATCAGTATCCTAATAAAAGGTTATGTTGAATTATGTTATTGACATCCATTTATAAAAGAAGCAATTGAACAAAAGTGAAGGGCTTGTTCACTCCATGAAGATATCATTGGAAGACCTTTTTAGTGGAACCTCAAAAGTAAGTTATTGTGCTCTAAATACAACAAGAAAGGATCAAATATGGTGCTTCAATAGAATAAAACAATTGTCAAGGATTTGGAATAAAAATATCAGCAAGGAGGATGCTTCATAGATCCTTCATTTCTTAGTTTTTGAAGAATCTTGTTATAGAAGTTATAAATCATTGGCATCCATTATCAAGTGAATGAAAGCAAGGAAAAAATATCATCTCTCAAGGAATATAAGATCCTTTATGAGAATTGCCTCCAACAAGGTGTGAGAAAAATCATCAGAGATCTCATTGCAATTGTTAGATCACTGGATCAAGGTCTCAGAAATTCTCCAATCATGCTACAATATTAAGTGTTGCAACTCCATGCTACAATATCAGTGTCACAACTCATTGCAACACCTTGTTAGGATATTTAGACACTTAGGAGTTAGTTAAAATCTACTTGGTCTAATATAGTGTGTTTCTTTAGTATGCATTAGTATGCATTTGCAACTAGGAAATATGATGGTCACGATATATTCCCGACATAGAGTGATCTGACGGTTTATACTCTCCTCGATCTTAACGACCATTGATCTATGGATTAACACCTTATTGGTCAAAGATATATATTTAAAGAGAATGGAGGGTCATTTGTCGATGATCGATTGTGAGAAAGTCTATTGTAAAATTTCTCTGTAATATTTTTGTTTTCATTAATAAACTGCTCCAAGTGGTTGCATTGGTTGGGGCTGTGGATGTTCCTCGTAGGGGTTTTTCCACGTGAAAACATCGATGTGTTGATCTTTGATCTGGTTATGTGAGTGGTTACTGAAGGTGTTCATCCTCTGTTGGAATACCTATGTTGTCAAACATGGTATCAAAGCCTGTTTGAAGACTCGCTCCGGTTGTAGATCGAGATCGTGAATCCAAGTTACCTCATCTCCATTTTCTTGCATTTTCATACATTTCTGGGCTGAGAGGATTGTTCCATTTCATCCGGAGCACTTGTTTCATTTAGGAACACTTTTCGTTACAATCGAAAAAGTTCTGTTTGCCCAAGATACAACCATTACAGTCAGATCTGGATGTATAAAGCCTGAATACACATTTTTTAAATTTCTGCAAAGTTTTATTTTGATTTTATTTCGATTTGTATTTTTTTATTTTTCTGGGTTGCTACTCTTTTAGATCTGCATATTCTCTTTGTTCTACACTCTAGGTGATCTCGTCAAACCAGAAACAGATAGGAAAAGGTGCATCTTCTGGGTAAGCTAACCGAGATCTAACCCTTGTTGTCATCGCGAAGCAAATTTTTTTTCTTGTGTGAAAAGAGTTTTTTTTTACCATGCTCTCCAAGGCCATCTTCCACGAAAAAAACAACAAAAACACCCCCAATCCTCCTTCTAAACATTACAATATGTTTTGTTATACCATTTGGTTAAAACTTGCCTTATTAAGTAAGAGGTCTTGAGTTCAAGTCTCTATTTTGTTACCTTTTTGAAAAAGTTCATGCTAAAATTGTAAAGTGTATTTCACTTCAAGTATAAAAGTGAGTCACTATAAGTAGCTTTAATATTTTATTTTAGAGTTATTTATTTTGCATGCAGATTTTCTGTTATAAAGTAACTTCATTGTAAAAGTGATCCCCACTTTTCTTTATAAAAGTGGGTCACTTCATAAAGCAACTTCACTATCACGTGGTCAGTTGGTTACCGTTTATGTTTTTTTTTTTTTAAAGGGCATAACTCTCACATCGGAAGTTCGTTTTCAGTGCCATTTTCTTTTTAAACCGCATAATTTTTTGAGCTCTTTCCATTCAGATCATCAGTTTCAGTTTTTGAGTCCATATTATCTTCATATTTAATATGGCTTCTAGAAGTAATGTCTTGCTTACCAACAACAACTACTTCCAATGGAAATATCATATGGAAGATTTATTAAGAAGTAAAGGTTTGTACCAGATTACCTTAGGAAAGGAAAAGTCACCCACTGATGATGATAAGAAATCCAAGTGGGATAATAGGAATGACGAAGCATGAGGACTAATCAGAATGTCCATCTCTCCTTATTTAAGGTACCACCTTCAAGAAATTGATGACCCCGAAGAAGCTTGGGACAAGATTGAATTTTTGTTTGGTAAACTCAATATTATTTGAGCACAACAGTTAGAAAATCAAATATTGACCTCGAGTCCAAGTGATTTTCTTTCCTTGGAGACTATTTATCTAAGTTTAAAAAACTCAGAATTTTATGTGAAGAATGTAAGATAAAAATGTTGGAAGAGAGTTGCATCTATCTTATTCTTTCTAAGCTAGGTAGTATTGAAGGAGAAACTATATTTTGTGTTTGTATCTACATTTTATGCCATGAGAGAGGCTCTAGGGAAATATTATCAAAAAATCACTCTTGAGTCCTTTTGTGCTTCTTTGATTAGAGACGAAGATAAGATTATACAACTTGGAGTGATCAACACTGTAGGTACCTCTAACAAAGCCTTAGTTTCCCAACAGAAAGATAAACCCAAGTATCCCAAGAAGAAACATCCTCACTACAACAACAAGCAATATAAGGGTCCCAAACCCACTCAGACATCTTCAACACCTAATGGTGACAAAGGAGAGAAATATAAAAATAAGAATACTAACAGACATTGCAACTTTTGTGATAAAGATGGTCATGATGAGTCCAAATGTTTTAAGAATATGGAACCTTTAGAAGTAGCGATGAAGAAGCACAACATTGGTATTGATTCTTCTTCTTCTTCTTCTTCTCATGGACATGTACTTTCTGCTTCTAGATTCTCCTTCAATACACCTTCTACTTCTACTTATAATAAGTGGCTTATTGATTCTGGAGCATCTATCATATGTACAAGGATAAAGACATATTTTCTACTCTAAATGAATGTAACAACAAGAAAATATTTGTTGGTGATGATAGATCTGTTAGTATTGAAGGATCTGGAATAGTACAAGTAGAAAATGGCCATTTCAATGATGTCTTATGTGTTCCAAGTCTTTCTTGTAACCTTCTATTGGTATATCAAATCACTCATTCAGGTGAAGGTAAAACCATAGATTTTTCATCTCACCAAGTTGTAATCAAGGACTTAAAAGATCCTAATCATGTTCTTGCAATTGGAATTGTTGATGATATTACCAGGTTGTACAAGTTTGACAACTTTGGGTCATCATATTTTTAATCAGTTTTTGTTGCTCATAGCGATGACTTGAGAAAAATTTGGCATGAGTGGTTTGGTCATCTAAACTATTGGTCATTGCAGCAACTATGTAATCTGCAGATGGTGACTGGTCTTCCTCTTGTTTCATGCAGAGATGGTGTTTGTGCCGGTTGTGTTCTTGGCAAACATTATCGGGACAGTTTTGAAAAACATGCCTCTTGGCATGCCTTAGGTACTTTGCATCTTGTTCACAGTGATTTGTGTGGTCCACTTTCTTCTCCTTCTTTTTCTGGGTGCAAGTATTTATTAAATTTTCATTGATGACTTTTCCAGACATACTTGGGTTTACTTCTTAAAACTTAAGAGTGAAGTTTTTGAAAAGTTTTTGGCCTACAAGGCCCTTGTAGAAAATTAATATGGCCATAAAATTCAAAGGTTAAGAACAGATAACGAAGGCGGATATGTGAACAATAATTTTACAAATTGTTGCACTACACAGGGAATCCAAATGCAACACATTGTTCCATATACACCACAAAAAATTCTGTTGTTGAGAGAGAGAACCGCACATTAAAAGAAATGGCTAATTGTATGATCCAATCTAAGGGATTAAGTCTAAAGTATTGGGTGGAAGTCATCAACTGTGAAAATTACATAGTAAATCGCACTCCCACAAAGGCTCTTAAAAATATAACACCAGAAGAAGCTTGGACTAAAATTAAACCAGATGTAAGTCACTTCTGTGTATTTGGTAGTATAGAATGGGCTCACATTCCTGATGAGAAAAGGAAAGCATTGCAACCTAAAAGTTAGAAGTGTATATTTGTTGGTTATTCTGAAGATGTCAAAGGTTACAGACTTCTTCAATCACATTGTAATGAAATTATTATTATAAGAGATGTTAAATTTGATGAAAATCTCTTCGCCTGCGAGCCTAATTCGACATTTGTGCCTTCTTTGGCCTGTGAGCCTAATTTGGCGGTTGTGCCTTCTTCGTCCTGCAAGCCATATTTGGCGTTTGTGCCTTCTTCTGATCTGGTTTATTCTTCAAATGATGACAATGAGGATGAAAATCCACCTCCGCCTTCTCACCCTCCTCCAGATGAGTCCTTTGAACCTGAACCAACACTAGCTCCATTGCTTCCTAGATGGGTCTGTTCAACACGAGAAGCAGATGGTGATCTTGTCGGTGATCCTTCAGATTAGCGTTGGACATGTTCACAGTTCCAACGTTCCTCTTCTCTTTTGGATGAAGTTTCAGAAACTCATGATCCAAAGACATTTGCAGAAGCTTCAGGTCATCTAGATTGGGATACAACAATGAATGAAGAGTATCGTTCTTTAATGGTAAACAATACTTGAAATATTGTACCTCTTCCAAAAGCAAGAAAACTTGTCAGATGTAAATGGGTCTACAGAACTAAGTATGCATCATATGTAAGTGTTGAAAGACACAAGGCTCATTTAGTTGCCATAGGGTTTTCCCAAGTTGAAGAAATTGACTATCATGAAACCTTTTCCCCTGTAACCAAAATGAACTCCATCCTCCTTGCTCTTGCCCTTACTGCCTCACATAAATGGGAGGTCCATCAGATGGATGTTAAATCCACCGTCTTGCATGGAGATTTGCAAGAAGAAATATACATGGAACAACCTCTTGGCTATTTCTAGAATGACTCTAGCCTTATTTGTCACCTTAAAAAATTTATTTATGCTCTCAAGCAAGCTCCCCAAGCTTGGTATGCAAAAATGGAAAGCTTTCTTATTTCCACTGGATTCTCTAGGTGCCATTATGATCCTAATGCCTATACCAAGAAAGTAGGAAGCCATCTCATAATCCTTGTCCTTTATGTTGATGACCTTATCCTTACTGGTAGTGACTCAAAAATTTTAAACCATGTGAAAACCAACCTTAAGAAGAAATTTGAAATGACAGACTTAGGATTTTTGCATTATTTCCTTGGGCTCCAATTTTTGCAAAGCAATGAAGGAATTTTTCTTTCCGAGTATAAGTATGTTTGTGACCTTCTTCATCGCTTTCACATGGACGGTTGTAAACCAACCCCTTCTCCCTTCCAGTTTGGAGTCAAGCTTATTTCCACCTTTACTTCTCCTGAAGTTGATGCCACTCTGTATCGTCAGTTAGTTGGTAGCCTCTTATGCTTGACTTATACCCATCCTGATCTTTCCTTTTTTGTTGATCTTGTTGCTGGGTATATGCAAACACCCCATGAAAGCCATTGGAAAGAAGCTAAAAGGACACTTTGCTATGTTCATGGTATAGTTCAGTTCGGGATACAGTATAGGTCAAGGGGGGAATCCTTTCTTGGTTGGTTTCACTGATTCAGATTGGTTCGTCGACCCTGATGATCAGAAGTCTACTGCAGGTTATGTTTTCAGCCTTGGTTTGGGACCTGTCACTTGGGACTGTAAGAAACAACAGGCTATTGCACTTTCTTTAGCAGAAGCATAGTATCGAGTAGTGGTAAATGAAAGTGAGGAAGCCCTATGGCTTCGACAAATCCTTTCAGAGTTTGGATTCCAACACCAACATCTAAACAACCTTTGGTCTGACAATTAGAGTGCCATCAAGCTTGCCAAAGACCCATTTCAACATCAACATAGAAAACACATCGAGCTATACATGCACTTCATCAAAAAGCTAATTCATGATCAAGTTATTGAAGTGCTATTTTTCCCTACAGAAGATCAAGTTGGAGACATTTTCACAAAGTCTCTTACAAAAGTGAAGTTTTCCAAACTTCGATCTATGTTAGGAGTTCAGGAAGTTGTCATTAAGGGGGTATAGGCTCTAATGCCTCCTTCCTTCTCCTATTGTGTCACTATTGTAAATCCTTC
>JZKD02S0597054.1:120808-131101 GCA_000966675.3 Picea glauca | reverse complement strand
TTTCATAAAATAAAAATGTTGTCTATATTAAAAAGAATTTAAAGCGAATTTATCATTTGAGGTCTTAACAAAAATTTACTATAATAATAATAGATAAAAATGAAAGAGAGAATAAAAGAAGAGAAAGAAGAATAAATATAAAAATAAAATAAGGAAACTTGGATTAAGGAAACAAAAAAAATGGAAAGTAGAAGACATAGGGAAAAAGCAAAAAGGGGATTCAACATTAAGTAACTACTAAATTTCAGAAGCATCAATTTAGGAAAGTGAATAAAAGCATGAGGGGATCTAGGAACCCTAGGAGAGATTTAAGGAGCGATTTTGGGGGTGTGAGGGAATTTAGATTTTTAATTAATAAACAAAGATTAATTATTTGAGAACCCTAGGGATGAGCGACACTTGGACGACGGAGATTGTTCAAGTGAATTTTGTCATTAAAAATTAATTAATTACTAATTAAGAAAGTAGGTGAGTCTCATTTGGCTATAAAAGAAAGGGAAAGGAAGGATGAAGGGGGAACGATTAGCGTAATGTTACGCTGCCGAATTGTGGTTTGACGGATTTTATTGTGTGGAGTTGGGTGTAACTCAGCTGTGACTTTGAGTGGTAGCTCAGCCGTTGAGGCGAGCTGAGACGCTAGCGATTTTTATGGTTCTCGGGTGGCCCCTTTGCGGCTCGGGGGGCGAAGGGGGGAGCAGAGTACCCCTCGCGTTTGGCTGGGAGGTACCGGTGAGCGTTCCCCGGTTGGCAATCAGGAGCGACGCAGAGCAGGAGCGACGTGGAGCACGTACGACATTCGAGGACGAACTAAAGGGCAACGGTATGAATTCTCAGGCTGGTAGAATAGAATGCACTAGATTGTATGATGTAATTCTTCTTGAAATTGAAAGGGTATTCTGGATGAATTTATATAATATTGTTGTGTTTCTGTTTCCATAGATGATAGCTGGTTAGTGTTAAATGTCTATCATCTGGCGAATTCCTAGTTAGTATTATTACTCTGTCCGCATAATTGTTTCTTTTGGTTTCATCAATCTGGTCTGCGTTTTACTGTGAATACCTAGTTAGTATTATTACTCTGTCCGCATCTTTGTTTTCCTTCTATTTTCATCAATCTGGTCTGCGTTTTACTGTGGCACGGGACTGTGTAAAACTTTTATTTTAGTAACCTTTAGGGTTCCTGTACCCAGAGTTTAAAAGATGTCTGAAAATTGAAATTAAACCCCTACACCTTCAGTAAATTGTGGTTGAAACAGGAGTTGAATCCCTGCGACTTCAATTGATTTTTTTTGCAAACAATCATAGAGACCCGACCATACATGAGTTAAATTTTTATATGACAGCGGAATGTAAATGCCTGCGTTTTCAGTGGTAAATCGTGGAACTGGTCGACTCTGACTACTGGCCTGCAATCTGTGATGAAAGGGACACAACGTTGAGAGTTGAGCGTTTATTTCTCTTTTTGTGATTGAAAAATGTAACCGCCTTCCATCTTCAGTTAGCACTGGACCTTGAAATCACAGGGTAAGGTCGCCGCTAAAATCAACCAACCCTTGACTTGGAAACTGTTGATCAGCAACCCTGAAATGATTTCTCTCTCCCCCCCAATAAATCTGTAATGCACGATAAGGGAAAAGAAAGGGAACGGCTGTCCCTTCCTCGGCGTTGGGTTATCGATCGGGTTCTGTATTGGTAAGCTTAATAGTAAAAAAAAATGACCTGACATCAACGTTCTTCATTGTTCTAAGGTGACTCGAATCCTTCACACCAAGTCGATTTCATTCTGGCAATCTCTCCCGATTAGTTTATAAAAACCTCAACCTCATCATCGCTCTCGTTCTTAGCGCATCTTCTTTATTAAATTACAGTCCAGCGTCTTTGCTCGAAATCTTTTTCGTGTTGAATGTTTGTTACCTCCCACCAACTTTGGGGGATTTCTACCATGCGAAGACACCTTCTTCTACTGGTGCTAACTCACATAGAGACTGCTTTCCGCTAGTTCCCACCTTAGCCACGCTGCAACCACAAACGATTCTCACGCCTTTGATCATCCTTTTTCCTGTAGATTAAAATGCAGACCACCTGTGTGAACGCCAGCGATAACACGTACCCCAAAATTAGTAGGAAAACAGAGAATTCGGAAGGGCCTGCTACTGAGCCAGACTTCGACAGATCAGCGACCTTTGTTAACACAATCTCGGGGCGCGGGAATTGTCGTAACCCTTGACTTATTCGATTAATTTAGGGTTCAGCAATATTCGTTGGGCAAGCCCAGTTTCGTTGGAGTTTGATTGGGATTTAAAAGTGGGTGGTGGTGACAGGGTGTCGTAAGGATTATTGAATTTTTCTTTTACCCTAACTACGAAAAATTTTCACCGGTCAGACTGCGCCTTGCCATAAATTAGGCCCTGCGTGTCTGCTGCGTACCTGACAGTGGTTCGATGTGTTAATTCCTTCTCCTGCGCAAATCCCAACAGAAGTAACGGGTATGGTAAAATTACAGAGATTTTCGCATTTACGCCTTGATCGAGTGGTTGAGCATTCAGCATGAATCGTAGGCTATGCTTCAGCTTTGGGAACTTAATAGCGCACAGGTGTCTCTGCCAACCCCTTCCTGACAGAAGTTGGGTTCCTGCGCTACATGCCTGGAAATCTGGAGGTATGGCCAGATCCGTTTAATCATGAATGTTTACGCTCGGATCCATGTTTTTTATATAAATGTTTGATGCTCGGATCCTTTATGAACTTTTTCCTTTTTTCACTCAAGATAACTCATTTATTGCCAAATCTGACATGAATTATCCTCGATAAATGCATGAGATTTCTTAAACATGTAATTGATTTCTCGACACTTGTTTGTCTTGTACACTTGGTGTGCCTGGTAATTGAAAGGTATTCAGAATTTAACGTTTTAGCATTTTTCCGTTTTTCCACGAACCTTGAATTCTTTTGGTACGACTTCCAGGTTTTAAATAATAATGTCATTTATTTCATTATAACATTTCCTACTCTGCCATACTTAAAATTATAACCCTTCAATTATTAATTTTGTAATTACTTTTAAATCAATATAAAACTGCAAGTTTTCCTTCATTGATCTTTCTTTTTCTTATCAAAAAAAAAAACCCTGCTTTAGGTCTTGCTGGATTATAAATGAAATAGGGCATAATGGAGCCCCAAATAATGATTAGGTGTAACCACTTTTGTATGTTATATTAATGAAAATATATATATATAGAGGTACTGTATATACCAAGTTCCCGTAGCACTCAAGCAAGGTCAGTATTATTCTAAGGCATGATGGGTAAATGGTTATGCTAGAATTGAATGCACGATTAGTATGGTTCTGCAGGATTAATTTAATATGCATGGTGAAGTTTAGGGTGTTGTTATGAATCTCAGAATTATTTTCGGTATTGATTTATTGGGTATCGTCATGTATATTTAATTATTGGTGTTACTATGCCCATTTATATGCACGGTGGGTTTTGGTATTGCTATGCACATGGGTAAATGTTAGGCATTGCAAATTTTATTTTAAGACTGTTGGTATATATTTATTGCCAGACTGGCATAGGGATAATCTAATCAAGGGTGGTACCGAAGCATGCATGTAACAGAAGTTAAGGATATCATAAACTGTTAGTAAGGCGTAGTGTATCGTTAGGTAATGCGGTGACTGCAATAGGTAAGGGATGCATTTGTACAATTGTAAATTTGGTAAGTAAAATAGATTGTTGGAATGTGCAATGGTAGGGTTCTCGTCATATGACTCTTGCAAGTTAGATTTGATATCGTTGAAATGCATGATCCCTTCTTAGTGAAATAATTATTATCATTAGTGAACATAGTGATATGATCACCTTATTGTAAGGCTGGTACAAATTGGTTCTTGATAAAACCTATATGTGGTTCGCTTAAACACTGTTAAGCTTGGTTGTCGTCGTCAGAGTCCGGATCACGTGCCTTCCATAAGGGGCGCATTTTTTCTTCTTGTTTATTCTGTACTTGATAGCATTTAGCGGGTTGCTTGGTCGGTTGTCGGGTGGGACGTAGACACCTCCATGTTCCTCAGAACAGTCGCCAGCCCTGAGACCTTAAATGGTTAAAGACGATGGGAAACCGGGCTTGAGCGTTGCTTATGTTTCTTGGAGGTCCTAACCTTGCAGGGTAGGACGAGCGGGTGGTCAGTCGCCTATAGCAGTCAGTTTTGCTTGTCGTATGATCATCATTCATGCCTGTGGTTACGTATCGTGCATCCTGGTCATATTCTTATGTTCCTTTTACATCATCGTCGGGTGGCGACTTAGAGTCGAGTAGACTGTGTTTGTCTCCTTGTACATACGCACACACACACTTCTAAAAAAAAACAAAAAAAAAAATTGCACCTATCTCTAGAATGGTTGTCGTAACGAGGCGGTTCGTTACAGAAATACCTTATTGGACGCTGAGGGTTTTTCATACAACTTGGCCAATGCATCCATCAAACCCTTCGTTATCTTTTCTTTGGAAATATTCAAAGCCACCGACACTTCCAGAATCAACCGTATTGTTCCTAGAGCCTTTCTGTCAAGAATCTCCCATTCTTCGTCCTTCATGGTCGTCAGCTTCTTTGCAACTCCACCCAATGGTAGGAATAGATCCTTTTGATATAAATAATCTTCCATCTACATTTTCCATAACTCGTAGTTTTGGCCATTAAATTTCTTGACCCTAAACTTTCCATCTTCCAACATTGCTCCCACTCAAACTAGGAACCTTATTTTCCACCGAGTTACCTTTCACTCTTATACTAGTTGTTAGAAAAACAGGACAATGGAGCAATAAAATAAAACAAATGTGGAAACAAAACATAGAAGATACACAATACAATAGAGACACAGATTTATGTGGTTCACCCAGTGTGGGCTACGTCCACCAGAGAAATTTCCAGGTCCAGCATATGAAGGGATACAACCTACAACAAACCCGTTGTAACTTCCTCTTCTTTCTCTCACAGTCTTCTATCTCAGAATACAATATTCACCATCAACCATAGCTGCAATACATTTCCCTCATAAAAGAGGGTTGCCTTCTAGGGAAAAAAACCCTAACATAATCTCTATCATCAAATCTACAACCTTATAATGAACGGTCCATATTTACAATGAAATTACAATATACATTTACAAGGAAATTTTTCCATCAGGGGCTTTTCCCTCGAACCCCCGTTGGGGGCCCGCTTGCCCCTAGACCCCCTAGCTGGGGGGATAGCCCCTCTGGATCCTGCAGAGGGGGTACCGCCCCTCTGGGCTCCCCCATGTGGAAGAGTGTACATACTTCCGGGGTGTAAATAATTTATGGGGTATAAACACGGCTAAAAGCAAGGACCTCTGAATCAGGAAGATAATCAAGCTCCACAACCAACACGATGTAACAAATATTGTTGGAACCAATGCCAAATAACAACCATGAATACTATTAGAAGGAAATAGAAACTATGATATAGGGAAAGGTACTACAACTAGAAAAACATTCCCTTTTAATTTTCAAAATGTGGTAAAGGTTGCAACTGTGTTACCATTAAACCATATTAGTCTTCATCAAAACCTAAATCAATAGTACAATTCTTACCATTTGAATGGATGTGTTGATGCCTAGAATGGAAAGAAATAATTAGCATAGTATGAGTGTAGAATAAAAATGATTTGAAGATCCATAATATAAGGTTGAACCAACATGAAAACTTATTGATAATTTTTCCTGGGAGTTGCCTAGTTTTCAAGAAAAACTCATGTCCAGTTGCGCCAGTAAACTAGTTTTCACAACTAGACTTATTTTTATCTTTTCTATTTTGTTTACTCATTTATTCTCCTACCCTACCCTACTTTGCCTGAAAAGGAAAATCCCTCTCAAGTATAGGAATACTTCCAGTGGAGCCATTTGTGTAAAAGGATCTCAAGTAGGCTCATATCCAAATTTGACAAATGTACCTTTATAGATGAAAGGATATGAGAAACCAACTGATTTGTTTGATTTAATGCCAAGAAATGTTGAATAATAAAGGAATGTTGTTGATTGTTGATTGTTTGGAACCAGATTTTAATGTAGTCATTATTCCTTTGGATTTCTTGTGTATTGGTAATGGGTTGCATGTCTTCCTTTGTCATGCAACAAATTTATTCTGAAATCTTTTGATTGAACTCTTGGATGCACAAGGGATCTGATGGTAGGCATCTAATAAATTCCTCATTCTCAGGTTCTTCTCTCTTCTTTTCATCAAATGTTTTCCATGGATTTTTGGTATCTTCTAGGTATTCTTGATGTTTCTCATGGAATTGTTTCTCTTCTATCACTTCCCATGAAGCATTTAAGTTCCTGATTGATGTTAGGACTTTCTCCTTCTGAGATGCAGAGATGTTTCCAGCTGCTTCTAGGATTTGAGAGATTTCTTGTAGTATCATTTCCTCCCTTGCTCAGCGAATTCTTGAACATTCCTTAATTATTCTTCCTAGTCTAGAGTCCCTATTCAAAAATGAATCAGTGTATGGGGGTTCTTACAACACCCAAAAATAATTGAAACTTTTCTACTTTTTGAATGAATCCTACAAAAATGAAACACACTACATCCTGAATAACTCATGCTACTGAGATCATGATGTCACTAGGTTATCATTTGGAATGAGTTAGTATTTCTATGAATTCTACATAACATGATTTAACTTCTAATAAGAAGCTAATTCCCTATGTACGCGTCCTTGACAACGACACCAAAAATATCAGTCAAAATCAATTAAATGAATTTGATGCATTTAATTATCAACTCGATCTTGTAAAATTATGAAGTGTAGAAACATTTATGTGCAGATACTTGGTTTCTTGTTTGATAATGCACATACAAAAGGAAATATATTCATTAACTCTAAGTATGAATGATGAAAAAGGAAAACTTATTCTAAAAAAAACAGATTAAATGATAAAACAAAGAAAAAGGCAAGTTCACTGTGAAAGTAATAATTTGATTATTCCTTAATCTATGATCATTAACTTTATGAAATTTACCATTACAATTTCATGAATTACAGAAATTGCCAAGGAGGTTATGTCAATCAACAATGGGTATGATCAACTAGACTATGACAGAAATTGATAAATTAATAAAGCAAACTGGAACGCAGAAAATGATGTCAGCAATATGATCACAACAATAGTTTATTCATTACATTAATCTTTGATCCTTAACTTTATGAATTCCACCATTATGGTTTCACAAACTACAAAATTTACCAAGAATCTTCTATCAATCAATGACTGGTATGATTCAACTATTATTGTGCCAAGAGATGATAAATAAATCAATGGAATTGGAAATAAAGTCATACAACATAATTGAAATACACACAACTGAAAGGTAAATGACTAAAAACAAATAAAGTAACAAACTCTTCACCAGGGGGCCCTCCTGCTTCCAATACTGTCACTATAAAACTCTTATGCGATGAATAATTGTTAAGAAACTTTGATCATCAAGTGAACACCATAAATAATCAGGAGTTTCTTATTATCTCAGAATTTGATTACAATATTTTTAACATCTAGTCCCCCTCCTAAATGTATGATAACCCAAAACTTATATAATGATGATGATGACAATGATGATGATTATCATCCACTAAGAAAAAATTGGTCTATAGGACCTTAAGAGGGTAAGTGATTACTTGCGATTATTTAGAATTATGTTTCTATGCTCGAACTGTGCCAAAAATTTCCTCGATTTTCATGCCAAATCTGTATAGTTGTACGAAATTTATGGAATCATACAAACTGTACGGATACGTACAGTATGACCTCCCACAACAGAAAAATATTTTGACCAAAAATTCATAGAATTTTTTTCTCGAGAATCGTGCCCACTTTCCTCGAAAAATGCATCGTCTTTGTTGCTCACTTTCCTCTCTCAAGCATACTCATAAAATCTCTCTAACTCTCCTCCCTATGTTCTCTCAACATCCTCCCAATGTATTCACAATATGTCTTTCACACTATCCAATGCATTCTTTTATAATATGAAAATGACTTTTCCCCCCAAGAGTGTCTTTTCACCTTCCCAACCCTAGATCCAAAGGCCAAGATTAGATCTTTCCTTTTTCAAGATCAAGGGTCATGATCCATTCCCTCCAAAATGTCTCATTAAAAATTAAAGTGAATTTCACTTTATTACATAAGTGCTTTATGAAAATAAAGTCACTTTAAAAATAGAAGGTACACTTTATTAAAAAGTCACTTTACTAAAAGAACCACTTAAAACAAATTTATAAAACTATTACAAAGTCAATTTCTTGGCAGTGAAAATATTAAGGTAACATCCGCATACAAGACAAAACATGTGGATTACCTCCTGAGCTAAACAAATCTAACAGGATTATGGCTCCATTATGCACAATGATGTCTGGGAGGTGATTCAGAGGCCAGTGGGGAAGTCAGTTGTGACTTCCAGGTGGTTGTACAAGACAAAGATTGTTGCAGATGGAAGCATTGAGAAACACAAGGCTCATCCTTTGGCGCGAGGGTTCTCTCAGATTTCGGGAGTCGATTATGACTAGACATTTGCACCAGTTGCGAGATACACCTCCATCAGGAGTATCATTGCCATAGCAGCAGAAATGGGTTGGAGGATTCACTAGATGGATGTAAAGACCAAATTTTTTAATGGCTTTATTGATAAGGAGGTGTACATAGAGCACCCACAGGGGTTTGAGGTGAGTGATAGGGAGACTCACGTGTGTCTTTTGAGAAAACCACTTTATGGTCTGAACCAAGCTCCTCAATCTTGGTATTCTCACATAGACACTTACATTATTCAGATGGGATTCGAAAAGAGTGATGTTGATCCAAACCTCTATTTCATCATTAGGGGTGAGTTTTGGACACACCTACCACACTTATAGAGGGGGGTGAATGAGTGTGGGGATCTTTTCCAAAAACTTCCCTCTTACACAAAAAATCCTTAGTTAACATTCAACATTTGCCCATTACTCATTGTTTTCATTTATAATCAGTTATATGTGAATACATATCAAAAACATATATCAACAACATATCATCAACAAATCATCTCCACAAGGAATGCAAATAACACAAGATGTATGTACAATTTTTCTTTTTATTATGGACTTCAATCTGGGGGTTTTTAAGAAACAACTGAATAGAGTACAACTCTACAAGAGAACCAACTCTATATGAAAGAATCATCTTACATTCTCAGCACCAACTGAGATGAGGCAACAATCCTCAACAAATATCAATCTGTCAACATAAACAAGTGCATCAACCATGCACCAACCTGTGCCAAACAACCTGTAATCAACATGTACCATAAACAAGTGCATCCAACCATGTACCAAGTATATACCAATAATGTGTCAAATACTCATCAACAATGACTCATTAATATGTACCAACATCATCAACTATACACCTCATGTATGTGCTGACTCATCAACTGCTTGTCTCAACCATGACTAGTTTTGGATTAGTCAACAACCCCAACTTGAAATAATCATAACCTTGTACCTGTAATGAATAAATATCTGAAACTGATACACAATGTTCTTTAGTGTGTTTTATGCAATTCCTCCAAGTGGCACTTCTTGTAACCTCTCAAAAAATGTGTTATAGCAAAAATGGCATACCTTGTTGAATTCTGGATTATTCTAGAGAGAGACCTTCTAGAGCGTGGACCGCACCAAATATTTATTGAATTGATATGAACCTATTACAAAAAATACTAGATCCTATACCCTAACCAACACATTTTGTCTCACTGAATTTGGATTTGTTATGAATAATTTGTGATGTTTTTACCTGAAACACCTGTTTTTGACTAGTTTCAGGACTAGCCACAAACCCTATTTTTCATGGAGTGTAACTCCCAAAATACAATGACCCACAAGATAAATGTTTTAACACAAATACATGGGTATGTTTTCTCAATGGAATATAAATTTCACATTCTGAATCATTATAGAAAACAAGTTATAGCGCAAATGGTGAGATGACCTATAAATAACATACCTTAGAAAGCATCATCAAAAGAATTTATCCTCCCTTCAATTCCGGCCCTCTTTTCTTCACCTTCATTCTGAAATTTGGCTTGGATATCGTTGGTTACCTCAGTCACCTATAGATATTCAATATGCTCAAGTTTTCCACACCAAAAATTCTCAATAAGCTCTCACAAGAAGCTCTCCATCAATACTCCAAAAGATATTCTCACAAGAAGCTCTCCATTGATCCACAAAAAGGATGATCTAC
>JZKD02S0596966.1:0-16009 GCA_000966675.3 Picea glauca | reverse complement strand
TAAGGCCTCAAAACGACCCCAAAAGTTTGGAACTCGAAAAACTACCAAGGTGGAAAACAGTTTTTCAAGCCAGTGGAATAGGTGGGTGGCCACCGATATCCACCTGGCTCAATCCTCCCTCCTTAGAAAGCAATGGTCTCCATTGTGTTGAGTTCCCCCATCAGATGAGGAAATTTTTGTTGAATTTGGCCCTGGGTGAGCCACTTTCCTTGGTGCAGGAGTTGCCCTGCTTTGACGACTCGATAAAGCTGGATCCTTTGATGTCGAGTGCCCTTGATCTGTGTGTCCATAATCTGATCACTGGATGCTTGTTGTATGCAGTCAGGTTTGAACTATTTTGGTGTCAACTGCTCTGTTATCTCTGAGGTGTCCAATAATGGTGGGAAATATGGTCGAAGGAGAGCCACGTTGAAGACTGGATGCAGACCAAGGAAGGGGGGGATGTTGAGCTCAAAAGCATTGTCACCCACAACCTTGGTGATGGTGTAAGACCCATAACAGAGTGGGAGAAGCTTTCGATGGGGCACTGTAAGACGTTCTTTCTGCAAATGCAACCAAACTTTGTCGCCCACCCGAAACTTATGTGGCACCCGATGTTGATCATGGCGTTGCTTGTACTTGGCATTAGACTTCTGTAGAATATCCTAAACCTGTTGGAAGATGTGCTGGATCCACTCAATGAACCGGGTGGCTTTGTCAGCTTTTGTTGGAGCAAGGGACGAGTCGACCGAGGTGGCCGCCAAGGGTAGTGCAACATCAATTTGGCCCAATGGTTGGAAACCCAACCCCACCTGAAAGGGGTTGTGGCCAGTTGAGCTATGCAGGGCTTCGTTGTAGCTATGTTGGACATAGGGAAGAATCTCATCCCATGTGCGGGGGTGTTTTGAATTGTACATGCACATGATATGTACGACCATATGATTGACGACCTCAGTTTGGCCATCTGTCTGCGGGTGGAAGGCAGTGAATTTGGTGAGCTTGGTATCCAACATTGACCAGAGGCTCGACCAGAATGAGCTGAGGAACCGACTGTCATGGTCTGAGATAATGGTTTGTGGGATTCCAAAATGTACTGATACTCGTTCAAAGAAGAGCTTGGCAGTGGCTTCTTTTGTGATGTTCTTCTTGTAGGCGATTAGAATCACCATCTTGGAAAAGCAATCAACAACCACAAAAACACAGTCATTTCCCTTGTTGTTAGATGGGAGTCCCGACATGTAGTCCATTGAGATAGATTCACATGACCTGTTAGGAGTAGGTAGAGGGGTGTACAGGCCTTGTTTCTTTGTGGTCGATTTGGCAATAGCGCAGGCGGTGCAGGATCTGATCTACTTGCCGACATCCTGTTGAAGTTTCAACCAATAGAAATGTTTCTGCAACACTGCCATTGTCTTTTTGATGCCAAATTGTCCTGCCACTCGACTATAGTGAGCTTCCCAAATCAGCTTCACGGGCTCGCTTGATGGAACATAGAGATAGCTTAGACGGCACAACATCACGTCCTAAAGATGGAAATTAGCAACCACTGAGTTGGCGCCCAACAATTGGTAGGTGGTGGAGAAGTCAGGGTCTGTCTCGTAGAGGTGGGGCCATCCGAAGGTCTCTTGGTTGCAAGAGTCTAGCACCGTGGTGAGTGTCGTGACTGGAGGTCGGCTAAGGCAGTCAACAACTCGATTGGTACTTCATGTTTTATACTTGATGTTGAGGTGGAACTGTTGTAAGTATGTTGACCACTTCTGATGGCGGTCATTCTACAATTTCCCTTAGGTCTGCATGAACTGTAGTGGTTTGTGATTAGTGTGGATGACTATCTCCTTCCCAAGAATGCAATGTCTCCATTGGCGGCAGGCTTGGACAATGGAGTTCATTTCTTTGTCATAAGTAGGGTACTTACGGACAACATCTAATAGTGTCTCACTATGATATGCCACGGGGTGGCCGTGTTGAGTGAGAACGACGCCCACAACATAGTATGAAGCATTTGTCTCGATCTCAAAGGGATGTTGCAAGTCTGGTAATGAAAGTATCAGGGATGAACACAAATGCTTCTTCAAGCCATCAAAGGCTTGTTGTTAGGATAGGCCCCACACAAATTTTTCCTTACCGCCACACCTGGTTACTTGGCTGAGGGTCCATGCGATATGAGAGAATCCCAACACGAACCTGTGATAGAAATTGGTGAGGCCCAAGAAGCTCTGAAGTTCAGTGAGTGTGGTTGGAGCTAGCCAGTCATGGATGACTTGGATCTTGGTTGGATCCACGTGCACACCATGTTGATTAATGATGTATCCTAAGTAATGGACCATGTCCATACCGAAGGAGGATTTTTCCAAGTTTGCATATAGTTTATGCTACCGCAGGGTGTGCAGAACCTGTTGAATATGCTGCAAGTGTTCCACCCAAGTCTTGTTGTAGATGAAGATGTCTTCCAGATACACCACTACAAAATTATTGATGAAAGGTCATAGGATATCGTCCATCATCCTCATAAAAGTTGCTAGAGCATTTGTCAAACCAAAGGGCATGACCAACCATTCAAAAAGACCTTATTTTGATTTGAAGGCAGTCTTCCATACATCTGTTTATTATATTGGGACCTGGTGGTAGCCAGACTTCAAATGAATCTTACTGAAGTATTTTCCCCCTCATGGGTTGATCAAGGAGGTCGTCGATTCGGGGAATCGGATACCGATTTCAGACTGTGATTTTATTCAGGGCCCGATAATCAATGTAGAGTCGCCAGGTCTTGTCTTTCTTCTGCACCAGCACGATTGGGCTCCCACAAGGCGATGAGATGGGATGGATGTCCCTTGTGGAGCAGTTTTTGGATCTGCCTCTTGATCTCCTCGTTTTCTAACAGAGAGCAGCGGTAGACTGGCCCATTGGGTAGCGGTGCGCCTGGGGTTAGATCGATGGGATGCTTGACCTGAAAGTGCAAAGGTACCCCGGTAGGAGAGGAGAAAATATTTGAGTATTCTTCCACGACCTTATCCACTTACTTCTGTTGTGTGGAGAGATCGACCACGAAGGCCCTGGATGTGGCTGTGATCTTTTGCTCACTCTAAGAGCGAATCATGAAGAAGACAAATTTCTCAGTCTGAGAGATGACCTTCCTGCATTTCTTGGCAGAGATCAAGGAAATAACACTAGGAGGGACTGCCTCGAGTATCCTGTACAATTTCATGTTCAAAGTAATAATAACACTATGAGGCCTAGACTTATATATTGCATGATGTTTCCATAAATAAGGTTGTCCCAAAAGAACATTACAAACTTCGAGAGGACCAACATCACACAATACCTCGTCTTTGAAGGGATTGATGTCGTATGACAGTCGACATTGTTGGCTGACGCGGAGATTGTTTCCTTGGCAGAGACATCCAATGGTGCAGGGTTGTGTGTGCGGCGTTGTCGACAGGGAAAACCGCTTGACGACCTCTGTTGAGATTAGGTTCTTCTAGCTAATACTCTCAAAGATGAAGTGCAGCGGGGTGCCTTTTACCCACATCTGTGAATGCAAGAGGTGTTCTCCTTCTTCTGGCTCGTCTGGTTCACCAGGTTGGAGCTTGGTGGTAGCAACTATGGCACTGGGTTCCACGTCAATGATCCGTCTTCCCCTTTCTGGTTTTGACTCAGAGTGGCACCGAGTTTCGCGTCAATGATCCGTCTTCCCCTTTCTGGGTTCCACTCAATGAACCGAGTGGCTTTGTCAGCTTCTGCTAGAGCAGGGGACGAGTCGGCCGAGGTGGTCGCTAGGGGTAGTGCAACATCCATGGGGCCTAATGGCTGGAATCCAAACCTCACCTGAAAGGGGTTGTGGCCAGTTGAGCTATGCAGGGCTTGGTTGTAGCTATGTTGGACATAGGAAAGACTCTCATCCCATGTGCGGGGGTGTTTTGAATTGTACATGACTAGGATATGTAGGACCATCCGATTTATGACCTCAGTTTGGCCATTTGTTTGTGGGTGGAAGGCAGTGGATTTGGTGAGCTTGGTATCCAGCAATGACCAAAGGCTCGACCATAATGAGTTGAGGAACCGACTGTCACGGTCTGAGATAATGGTTTGTGGGATCCCAAAATTTACCCATACTTGTTCAAAGAAGAGCTTGGCAGTGGCTTCTGTTGTGATGTTCTTCTTGCAGGTGGCTAGAATTGCCATCTTGGAAAAGCGATCAACAACCACAAAAACACGGTCATTTCCCCTCTTGGTGGATGGGAAGCCCGACATGTAGTCCAATGGGACAGATTATGACGACCTGTTAGGAGTAGGTAGAGGGGTGTAGAAGCCCTGTTTCTTAGTGGTCGGTTTGGCAATAGCGCAGGCGATGCAACACCTGAATTACTTGCCGACATCATGTCGAAGTTTCAGTCAGTAGAAATGTTTCTGCAACACTGCCATTGTCTTTTCAACGCCAAAGTGTCCTGCCACCCGACTATAGTGAGCTTTCCAAATCAGCTTCGCACGCTCGCTTGATGGAACACAGAGATGGCCCAGACGACACGACATCTCATCCTCAAGATGGAAATTAGCGACCAATGAGTTGGCACCCAACATTTGGTAGGTGGTGGAGAAGTCAGGGTCTGTCTCGTAGAGGTGAGTGTCGCGACTGGAGGTCGTTTGAGGTAGTCATCAACTCAGTTTGTACTTCCTATTTTATACTTGATGTTGAGGTGGAACTGTTGTAAGTATGTTGAACCCTTCTGATGGCGATCATTTTGCAATTTTCCTTGGGTCTGCATGAACTGTAGTGGCTTGTGATCAATGTGGATGACTGTCTCCTTCCTAAGAATGTAATGTCTCCACTGGCTGTAGGCTTGCACAATGGAGTACATTTTTTTGTCGTAAGTAGGGTACTTATAGACAACATCTGATAATGTCTCACTATGATATGCCACGGGGTGGTCGTGTTGAGTGAGAACAACGTCCACAACATAGTCTGAAGCATCTGTCTCGATCTCAAGTGGATGTTGCAGGTCTAGTAATGAAAGTACCGGGGATGAGCACAAATGCTTCTTCAAGTCAACGAAGGCTTGTTGTTGGGACAGACCCCACACAATTTTTGCCTTACTGCCACCCCTAGTTACTTAGTTGAGGGCCCATGCAATATGAGAGAATCCTAGCACGAACCTGTGATAGAAATTGGCGAGTCCCAAGAAGCTCCAAAGTTCAGTGAGTGTGGTTGGGGTTGGCCAATCATGAATGACCTGGATCTTGGCTGGATCCACATGCACACCATACTTATCAATGATGTAGCCTAAGTAATGGACCATGTCCATGTTGAAGGAGCATTTTTCCAAGTTTGCATATAGTTTGTACTACCGTACGGTGTGCATAACTTGTTGAATATGCTGCAAGTGATCCGCCCAAGTCTTGCTTTAGATTATGATGTCATCAATATACACCACTACAAAAGTATTGGTGAAAGGTAGTAGGATATTGTCCATCATCCTCATAAAAGTTGTTGGAGCATTTGTCAAACCAAAGGGCATGACCAGCCATTATGATGTAGGAGCATCGCTCCACCTCAGCACGCGCCAATTAATTAACACGCGTGGTGCACATTCAAGGAAGGGAGAGGCACCGCCCTCTCATTTTGCCTCAAGAATCTAAGGTGTGATTAAGGCATTTAATGAGGACGAGCTAGAAAAGCCAAATTGTGCTTTCACATAAGCTGGAGATAAGGTCACCATTAAGTGGTTGATGGCAGAAGGGATCTGCATCGGATTTGGAGTAGATTTCCATCATTGTAATTTGCCCTTTTGATAGGCATTTTGAATGGTGATTTGACACCACTAGTTTAACTTGCGAGGGAAGCTCGTTGAGCCCCTCTTGTATAAATTGTTGTATTTTTGCAAAATAGAGGTTAGACAGTAAGAGGATTAGCTAAGATAGAGTTGGCCAAGACAATAAATACAAAGAGTCGAGACTCAGTTGTAGCTCGGACTCCACTATTGTAATTTGACATTCCACCATTAATAAAAAATCACAATTTTTCATGTTTTACATTTATGTGTAATGGGTTCTATGTTATGAATGTCATTTTCATGTCTTTGAATTGTAGATGAACGTTAGAAATCGTCTGCAGGGATAAAGATACAGTTTTCTATCCATGAGTGTGTTGGGTTAAGTCTGGTTCTCTAGGCTAGTGCAAGGAGTGTGTGACAGAGAGAGGAAACTCTATGAGTCGATGCAAGGAGTGTGTGTCTGAACTAAGTGGAGTCAGAAGAGAGACTCCTAGGAGGGCACAACGGGTTAATTCACAAAATCAGGGGGAAATTTCGAGGTGGTTAAGTACCTTGCAAAGAAAGACTGTGTGGGAGGAAGCACAGTGCAGAGTTACTGAACACTCTGGAACACTCTGCTAGGAGGGCATCAAGTTAGTGCGAGCGTGCACAAGGGCAACACGATTGGAAGCGTTGTTACCCTTAACAGACTCTCATAATTACTGAACATTATGAGGAAGGAAAGCTTTGCGAGTGTGCATCGACAAAGGAAAGGAGATGCCTTAAACCTTTCCATAAGGCTAAGGGAGAAGCCGTCGAAGAACTGAGCCAAGCGCAAGGAGTGCGCCAAAGGTATTGTAAGCCCAACTTACAAGCTCGGGAGGAAGAGCGAGAAGATGCCAGGAGGGCACGAGAAAGTTTACCAAGGAACGAGGAACTTTGAAGGTTTTCAAGCCAAACAAAGTCGCAGAAGAGCCTGCGTAGAGTTTGGCAAAGAGTGTAGAAGGAGTTCGAGAACAACCTAAGTCTCAGAAGGAGAATTTGCGCTAAGTGTGCAAAGGATCTGAGGACTTGCCGAAGTCCCGAAGATAGTGAGAAGTCACCCATCGAGGAGGAGACAGGTGACAGAAGATCGAGAGATTCAGGAGTTAAGAACTTCAGAAGATTTTCCAAGAGAAAACGAAGGATCTTCACGAAGTGATTCTAGACTGTTGGATCCAGGAGGACATGTGGTAGAGATCCACACATTTCAGATGAGGAACCCTTCGAAGAAAAGTCAAGAGGAGAACACCCAAAGAGTGGAGGGACGAAGTGACCTTAGTTGTCCATTGGGATAGGACGTGTGGCGAGAGATCAACATTTTGCTGATTCACAATCGGGAAAAGAGAGGACTCGCGAAGTTCGAACTCACGAGTTGATCACAACGTTGGTCACCAGGAGAACATGGATCGTAGATCTGGTCCCGAAGAATTCGTCGATTCGGAAATCGGGGATAAGGGAGTAAGTAGCTCGTGAAAGTTTCGAAGCACGGGATCACGAAGGGAGCCAACCCACGGTCATAGTCCATGGTCACGTCAAGAAGGGGGTCTAGCCCAGAGAGCTAGCGCGTTGACATTAAACTCAGGAAACGCTAAGAAAAGGGTCTGCGGGTATCACATAAGTTGCGCATGAAAAGGGAAGGACCGATGATAGAGTTTCGAGTTCCATGGAGGAATCGAAGGAGTCGCTCTGACTCAGATATCGAACGATCCTAGATCAGGAGGTCGAGCCAACCACGAAGGAGAGGAGAGGGGAGGTTGGCATTAAGAGTGGTATCAGAGTGCAGTTTCATCTGTATATTTCAGGCGAAGGAGAAACTAAAGATGCTCTTAGTTGCAGAATGAACAACATAGTTGCCAGGAGGGCAGGTGGAAGGTGAAGATGGTTGCTAAAGGTTATAAGTGTGGTCAGAGAGAAAACCACCAACAAAAAACAAGGCAAAGATGGATACAAAACTCAATGAGATAAGGGCAGAGATGGACAGGTTAGGGATGAAAATGCAACAAGAGTCCAAGGTGCACTAGAGGTATGAGTGGCCAATGAAGCAGAGAGAAAAATGGCCTATCCAGCAATTGGTTGCCAGAAGGCAGCGCCAGGAGTGGAGAAGATGGCTGAAGGAATTTGAAACCCCCAGTGACACAGAGGAAGTGGTTCATGTCTATGAACCATAAACTGGGAGAAATCTCAGCGATGAGGAGGAGATGAGATCAGCGAGAGATCTCATAGACTGCCAGGTGGGCAAGAGAGAGGAGGTAAAACCAACTAAGAGTTCATATTAGCAAGGGGTACTGACAAGTGAAAGGGAGAGACATCATCTATATGAAGATTCATGTGGATTTGTAGGCCATGTGAATGAAGATGATGAGAATTTAAATACTTCCATCACAGCGGAGGAAGGTCGGAGGAGTATTTTGATCATTGGGGGAATTGAGGTATTCCTGCCAAGCATCCCAGTTGAGGCCATAGCATGCGTTGCAGAAGCTGTAACAAAAAGACAGCTAGCAGAGACTGTCAAAAAGGAGGAGAAGGAACAAACACCGATGTCTGCCCCAATAGAAGGAGAAGAGCATTCAACAAAATTGCTCGACGTTTTCAGCCAGGAAGTTGAACAAGAGATGGTTGTTGCACTAAAGTCTGCAGCAGAAGAGGAAGCAGGCATCATAGAATTTGTTGGGGTGATAGTGCAAAGCATGCACATCCAACAGGCTAAGATAGAAGCAGATGGAGGATCATACTAGCACGAGAAGCAGCTGGAGGAAACTGGAGTGGAACCAACCGGAGGACTGACAAGAGTCGATATGTCAGAAGGAATAGCTGAGCAACAACTCAGTAATGAGGAGATTGCAGAAGTGGAGGTTGCAGCAGAGTGGCAAGTTAGAGCCATAAGAGATGAAGAAGATAACATGGGAAATCAGTGTGATTTGCTCCGAGATAAGGGAGAAGTGCAGCGAGCTAGTCTGCAAAAGGAGAGCCAACCGATGGAGTCGCTGGACGAGGTGATTGAGGAGATCAAGAAGATGATGTTGAGTTCCGCAACAAAGGCGGTCAACAATGGGAAACTTGATAGAAAGGAACCTGCACGAGCAGCGGGAATGAAGTAGGACTAGGAGCAGCAAAGCAGAGGAGCCGAGAGACAACTCCAAGAGAAAGTTTGGGATCCAGAAGGATTTCAACCATGCTGGAAAGCTCATGAGCAGGAGCTCATGATTTTCGTAGCTGTGGATTATGATGCAGGAGCATCACTCCACCTCGGCACGTGCCATCTAATTAACATGCGTGGTGCGCATTCAAGGAAGGGAGAGGCACCACCCTCTCATTTTGCCTCGAGAATCTAAGGCGTCATTAAGGCATTTAATGAGAACGAGCTAGAAAAGACAAATTGTGCTTTCACAAAAGCTGGAGATAAGGTTGCCATTAAGTGGTCGATGACATAAGGGATCTGCATATGATTTGGAGGAGATTTCCATCATTGTAATTTGCCCTTTCGATGGGCATTTTGAATGGTGATTTGACACCACTAGTTTAACTTGCGAGGGAAGCTTGTTGAGCCCCTCTTGTATAAATTGTTGTATTGTTGCAAAATAGAGGTTAGAGAGTAAGGGCGGTATCTAAGATAGAGTTGGACAGGAGGARAAATACAARGACCCGAGACTCAGTTGTAGCTCGGACTCCACTATTGTAATTTGACATTCCACCATTAATAGAAAATGATAGTTTTTCCTGTTATCAATTTCTGTGTAATGGATGTTGTGTTATGAATGTCATTTACATGCATTTGAATTGTAGATGAATGTTAGAAATCRTYTGCAGGGATAGAGATAYARTTTTMTATSTGTGAGTGTGTTGRATTARGTCTRGTTCTCTAGGCTAAGTGYAAGGAGTGCRTGACAKAGAGAGGAAAMTYTRTGAGCYGAYGYAAGGAGTGTGTMTCAGAACTCAGYRGAGTCAAAAGAGARRYTTCCAGGAGGGCATAYYAGGKTARTTCAYRGACTCRRRAGGAAATTTCAAGGTGGTYAAGTACCTTGGAARGAAAGACTGTGTARGRGGARWCACAAYYCARAGTTAMTGAAMAMTMTRAARCACTCTGYTRGGAGGGCATWGAGWWRGTACGARWRMGYACAWGAGMAACAYWRTTRGRAGTGTTGGAATSCTTAAGAGAATCCCAGAATTACTGAACATTCTGAGGAAGGAAGGCTTTGCAAGAGTGCATCGACAAAGGAAAGGAGATGCCTTAAACCTTTCCATAAGGCTAAGGGAGAAGTCGTCGAAGAACTGAGCCAAGCGCAAGGAGTGCGCCAAAGGTATTGTAAGCCCAACTTACAAGCTCGGGAGGAAGAGCGAGAAGATGCCAGGAGGGCACGAGAAAGTTCACCAAGGAACGAGGAACTTTGAAGGTTTTCAAGCCAAGCAAAGTCGCAGAAGAGCCTGCGTAGAGTTTGGCAAAGAGTGTAGAAGGAGTTCGAGAACAACCTAAGTCTCAGAAGGAGAATTTGCGCTAAGTGTGCAAAGGATCCGAGGACTTGCCGAAGTCCCGAAGATAGTGAGAAGTCACCCATCGAGGAGGAGACAGGTGGCAGAAGATCGAGAGATTCAGGAGTTAAGAACTTCAGAAGATTTTCCAAGAGAAAACAAAGGATCTTCACGAAGTTGCGAAACACGAAGTGATTCTAGACCGTTGGATCCAGGAGGACATGTGGTAGAGATCCACACATTTCAGATGAGGAACCCTTCGAAGAAAAGTCAAGAGGAGAACACCCGAAGAGTGGAGGGACGAAGTGACCTTAGCCGTCCATTGGGATAGGACGTGTGGCGAGAGATCAACATTTCGTTGATTCACAATTGGGAAAAGAGAGGACTCCCGAAGTTCGAACTCACGAGTTGATCACAACGTTGGTCACCAGGAGAACATGGATCGTAGATCTGGTCCCGAAGAATTCGTCGATTCGGAAATCGAGGATAAGGGAGTAAGTAGCTCGTGAAAGTTTCGAAGCACGGGATCACGAAGGGAGCCGACCCATGGTCATAGTCCATGGTCACGTCAAGAAGGGGGTCTAGCCCAGAGAGCTAGCGCGTTGACATTAAACTCAGGAAACACTAAGAAAAGGGTCTGCGGGTATCACATAACTTGCGCATGAAAAGGGAAGGACTGATGATAGAGTTTCGAGTTCCATGGAGGAATCGAAGGAGTCGCTCTGACTCAGATATCGAACGATCCTAGATCAGGAGGTCAAGCCAACCACGAAGGAGAGGAGAGGGGAGGTTGGTGTTAAGAGTGGTATCAGAGCGCAGTTTCATCTGTATATTTCAGGCGAAGGAGAAACTAAAGATGCTCTTAGTTGCAAAATGAACAACATAGTTGCCAGGAGGGCAGGTGGAAGGTGAAGATGGTTGCTAAAGGTTATAAGTGTGGTCAGAGAGAAAACCACCAACAAAAAACAAGGCAAAGATGGATACAAAACTCAATGAGATAAGGGCAGAGATGGACAGGTTAGGGATGAAAATGCAACAAGAGTCCAAGGTGCACTAGAGGTATGAGTGGCCAATGAAGCAGAGAGAAAAATGGCCTATCCAGCAATTGGTTGCCAGAAGGCAGCGCCAGGAGTGGAGAAGATGGCTGAAGGAATTTGAAACCCCCAGTGACACAGAGGAAGTGGTTCATGTCTATGAACCATAAACTGGGAGAAATCTCAGCGATGAGGAGGAGATGAGATCAGCGAGAGATCTCATAGACTGCCAGGTGGGCAAGAGAGAGGAGGTAAAACCAACTAAGAGTTCATATTAGCAAGGGGTACTGACAAGTGAAAGGGAGAGACATCATCTATATGAAGATTCATGTGGATTTGTAGGCCATGTGAATGAAGATGATGAGAATTTAAATACTTCCATCACAGCGGAGGAAGGTCGGAGGAGTATTTTGATCATTGGGGGAATTGAGGTATTCCTGCCAAGCATCCCAGTTGAGGCCATAGCATGCGTTGCAGAAGCTGTAACAAAAAGACAGCTAGCAGAGACTGTCAAAAAGGAGGAGAAGGAACAAACACCGATGTCTGCCCCAATAGAAGGAGAAGAGCATTCAACAAAATTGCTCGACGTTTTCAGCCAGGAAGTTGAACAAGAGATGGTTGTTGCACTAAAGTCTGCAGCAGAAGAGGAAGCAGGCATCATAGAATTTGTTGGGGTGATAGTGCAAAGCATGCACATCCAACAGGCTAAGATAGAAGCAGATGGAGGATCATACTAGCACGAGAAGCAGCTGGAGGAAACTGGAGTGGAACCAACCGGAGGACTGACAAGAGTCGATATGTCAGAAGGAATAGCTGAGCAACAACTCAGTAATGAGGAGATTGCAGAAGTGGAGGTTGCAGCAGAGTGGCAAGTTAGAGCCATAAGAGATGAAGAAGATAACATGGGAAATCAGTGTGATTTGCTCCGAGATAAGGGAGAAGTGCAGCGAGCTAGTCTGCAAAAGGAGAGCCAACCGATGGAGTCGCTGGACGAGGTGATTGAGGAGATCAAGAAGATGATGTTGAGTTCCGCAACAAAGGCGGTCAACAATGGGAAACTTGATAGAAAGGAACCTGCACGAGCAGCGGGAATGAAGTAGGACTAGGAGCAGCAAAGCAGAGGAGCCGAGAGACAACTCCAAGAGAAAGTTTGGGATCCAGAAGGATTTCAACCATGCTGGAAAGCTCATGAGCAGGAGCTCATGATTTTCGTAGCTGTGGATTATGATGCAGGAGCATCACTCCACCTCGGCACGTGCCATCTAATTAACATGCGTGGTGCGCATTCAAGGAAGGGAGAGGCACCACCCTCTCATTTTGCCTCGAGAATCTAAGGCGTCATTAAGGCATTTAATGAGAACGAGCTAGAAAAGACAAATTGTGCTTTCACAAAAGCTGGAGATAAGGTTGCCATTAAGTGGTCGATGACATAAGGGATCTGCATATGATTTGGAGGAGATTTCCATCATTGTAATTTGCCCTTTCGATGGGCATTTTGAATGGTGATTTGACACCACTAGTTTAACTTGCGAGGGAAGCTTGTTGAGCCCCTCTTGTATAAATTGTTGTATTGTTGCAAAATAGAGGTTAGAGAGTAAGGGCGGTATCTAAGATAGAGTTGGACAGGAGGAAAAATACAAAGACCCGAGACTCAGTTGTAGCTCGGACTCCACTATTGTAATTTGACATTCCACCATTAATAGAAAATGATAGTTTTTCCTGTTTTACATTTCTGTGTAATGGGTTCTATGTTATGAATGTCATTTGCATGTATTTGAATTGCAGATGAACGTTAGAAATCGTCTACAGGGATAGAGATACATTTTTTTATTCGCGAGTGTGTTGGGTTAAGTCTGGTTCTCTAGGCTAAGTGCAAGGAGTGCGCGACAGAGGGAGGAAACTCTGTGAGCCGATGCAAGGAGTGCATGTCTGAACTCAGTGGAGTCGGAAGAGAGACTGCCAGGAGGGAATACTGTGTTAATTCACAGACTCACGGGGAAATTTCAAGGTGGTTAAGTACCTTGGAAAGAAAGACTGTGTGGGAGGAAGCACAATGCAAAGTTACTGAACACTCTGGAACACTCTGTCAGGAGGGCATAGAGATAGTACGAGCGTGCACAAGGGCAACACAATTGGAAGTGTTGTTACCCTTAGGAGACTCTCAGAATTACTGAACATTTTGAGGAAGGAAGGCTTTGCAAGAGTGCATCGACAAAGGAAAGGAGATGCCCTAAACCTTTCCATAAGGCTAAGGGAGAAGTCGTCGAAGAACTGAACCAAGCGCAAGGAGTGCTCCAAAGGTATTGTAATCCCAACGTACAAGATCAGGAGGAAGAGTGAGAAGTTGCCAAGAGGGCATGAGAAAGTTCACCAAGGAATGAGGAACTTTGAAGGTTTTCAAGCCAAGCAAAGTCGCAAAAGAGCCTGCGCAGAGTTTTGCAAGGAGTGCAGAAGGAGTTCGAGAATAAGCTAAGTCTCGAAAGGAGAATTTGCATTAAGTGTGCAAAGGAGCCAAGAACTTACCGAAGTCCCAAAGACAGTGAGAAGTTGCCCATCGAGGAGGAGACAGGTGGTAGAAGATCGAGAGATTCAGGAGTTAAGAACTTCAGAAGATTTTCCAAGAGCAAACGAAGGATCTTCGCGAAGTTGTGAAATGTGAAGTGATTCTAGACCATTGGATCTAGGAGGACACGTGGTAGAGATCCATGCATTTCGGAGGAGGAACCCTTAGGAGAAAAGTCAAGAGGAGAACACTCGAAGAGTGGAGGGCTGAAGTGATCTTAGTCGTCCATTGGGATAGGACGCGTGGTGAGAGATCAACATTTTGCTGATTCACAATTTGGAAAAGAGAGGACTCACGAAGTTCGAACTCACGAGTTGATCACAACGTTGGTCGCCAGGAGAACGTGGACTGTAGATCTGGTCCCGAAGAATTCGCCAATTCCGAAATCAGGGATAAGAGAGTAAGAAGCTCATGAAAGTTCCGAAGCACGGGATCGCGAAGGGAGTCGACCCATGGTCATAGTCTGTGGTCACGTCAAGAAGGAGGTCTAGCCCAGAGAGCTAGCACGTTAACGTTAAACTTAGGAAACACTAAGGAGAGGGTTTGCAGGTATCACTTAACCTGCACCTGAAAAGGGAAGGACCGATGATAGAGTTTTGGGTTCCAAGGAGGAATCTAAGGAGTCGCTTCGACTCAGATATCGAATGATCCTAAACCGGGAGGTCGAGTCAGCCCCGAAGGAGAGGAGAGGGGAGGTTGTCGTCACTTTCAAAAATACCTTCTTTTGACTTGAAGGCAGTCTGCCATACATTTGTTTGTTCTAATGGGACCTGGTGGTAGCTAGACTTCAAATCAATCTTACTGAAGTATTTGGCCCCTATGGGCTGATCAAAGAGGTCGTCTATTTAGGGAATCGGGTACTGGTTTCGGACTGTGATTTTATTCAGGGCCCGATAATCAATGTAGAGTTGCTAGGTCCCATCTTTCTTCTGCACCAGCACGAGTGGGCTGCCACAAGGCGATGAGCTGGGACAGATGTGCCCCTTGTGGAGCAGTTCTTGGATCTGCCTCTTGATCTCCTCATTTTCTAAAAAAGAGCGGTGGTAGACTGGCCCATTGGGTAGCGGCGTGCCTAGGGTTAGATCAATGGGATGCTTGACCAGGCAGTGGAGAGGTACCCCGGTGTAACAGACCCACTACCTATAATAAAAAAATTTCATTGTTTTCTCAACAATGAGAATCCCCGATTCACAGGTCTTCTATTTACCTACCCGACTCTCTGTACATAACCGTGGTCTTATGTCCCTTTTCGTCGGGATTTCTGTTTTCAACCATTCTGACTCGCTTAAATGCCAGTTAGCCTCCTAGGCTAAGCTCTTGGTTGCATAGCCTCCTCTATATGACCATGGTCATAACTCCCATCAGGGCTACAGAGTTTCTAATATCAAAATTCATTCACCCCCAAGACTCGCGATCCTTCGAATGTGCCCCTGGCGCATTAGCCCTCCAGGCTAAGCCTGTGGTCCACGTGACTACTACGCCGGGACCGTAGTCAAACCTCTACGTCGGGGTTTCGGGATTTCCGATGTCGATGTGCATACGCCCACGGGATTCGCGATTCTCCGATTCCCGACGCGCCTCTGCTTCAGCTAGCCCTCCTGGCTCAGCCCCTGGTCCACGTGACCATTACCCCGTGTCCACAACCTTACCCCGTCGGGGTTTCGTGTTTCGCAATTTCATAAGGGGTAAACACCACATCCACGGGATTCTCGATATCCCGGTGAACCAAACGCCGAGGGATGGCTTCCCTTGTTGGGGCTTTCCCAATCGCTCTAATCTTCTCCACGCGTCCCTCCAAATGGACGGTCCAGATCCTTATCGGGGTTTCGGGACTTTCGAGGTCCTGGTTCCTTCGACCTCAGGAATGTCGATTTCCCGATGCGCCAAACGCCGATGGCGCTTGATCTCCGCCACGTGTCCTCTGCCAACGGACGATCCAGATCCTTGTCGGGATTTCGCGTATCGCGATTCCCAACTGCAAGGGTTTCACACCTTCGAAAACTCTGATTCTCCGGGATCGATTGACACGTGTTCCACCTAATGGATGGTTCTGATCTCGTCGGTAAATTGCGGATCGCGATTCCGTATGACAAGATTTCTTTGTGCTCGGATACTCCGATTCCCCGATCCCCGACTTCCGGGATCTCCTGACACGTGTCCCAAATAATGGACGGCTC
>JZKD02S0596943.1:197870-222549 GCA_000966675.3 Picea glauca | reverse complement strand
GGGATTAATCTAATAATAATAATAATAATAATGACATGATTAATCCACAATGGGGATTTAATCCAATAACAAAATAATAAGAATGCTCTTCGCAGTTACATTATTTCAACAGGAAAGCTCTGTAAAAAGGCCATGGATGAAGAAATGGCATCCTTGGATAAGAATGAGGCTTGGGATCTAGTGGAGTTTTTGACTGGAAGAAATCCCATTGGAAACAAATGGGTATTTAAAAAGAAGTTGAATGTAGAAGGAAATGTGGAGAAATACAAAGCTTAGTTAGTAGAAAAGGGTTATTCCCAGGTTGAGGGAATTGATTTTGGTAAGATTTTTTCTCCTGTTGCCAAGTTAACTTCTATAATATTTTTTTTAACTATTGATACTGCATTTGATTCTAAAATAGAACATATGGATGTGAAAACAACATTCCTACATGGGGATATGGAAGAAGAAATCTATATGAAGAAGCTAGAAGGCTTTGCTGTGAAGGGAAAGAAGAAGTTGGTATGCAAGGTGAAAAATTCTATGTATGGTTTAAAACAATCACCAAGGATGTGGTTTAAAAAAATTGATACTTATATGTTGGGACTTGGCTTCAAAATGAGAAAAGAGGACAACTGTGTGTATTTTAAATTAATTGGTGATCATTTGATTTATTTGGTCTAGTATGTGGATGACATGTTGTTGATAGGAAACAAGAAGGAGATTATCTAGGATGTAAAAAATCAGTTGTCCTATAAATTTGACATGAAGGATCTCGGTGCTTCAAATTTCATTTTCGGCATGGAAATTAAAAGAGATAGGAAAAAGAGGAAAATCTGGTTAAATCTGAGAAAATATGTTGAGAGAATGTCAAGGTCCCTATTCCTGTGGGTGTAAAGTTATTTGTGGATCAATGTCCCAATAAACATGAAGAAGATGAGTAAATGTATCATTTTCCATATGTGAGTGCAGTTGGAAGTTTTATATATGAAATGGTCTGTACTAGACCAAAAATTACACATGCAGTGGGAGTTTTGAGCAGGTATATGTCAAAACCAGGGAAGGAGCATTGGGTAGTAATAAAAAAGGCTTTCAGGTATTTGCATTGCACTACTAGCTATGGATTGTGCTACCAAGGAAGACCAGGATTTGACAGAGTGTTGGACATACATGGATTTGTGGATGCAGAGTTGCCTCTAGATCTAGATCGTAGGAGATCTACAAGAGGGTATGTGTTTAACCTGTTTGGAGGAGAAATCAATTGGATGAGCAAAAGACATGCTTTAGTGGCACTTTCAACTACAGAATATGAATACATGGAAGCTTCTCATGCAAGTAAGGAAGCAACATGGTTACAAATATTGTGTTCAGGTATTGGTTTGGTAAAATAAGATGTAAGGATAGATTGTGATAGTCAGAGTGCAATTTTTATGGCGAAGAACCTGACTTATCATTCAAATAAAAAGCATTTTGATATTCAATATCATTTTGTGAGAGACATGGTTGAATAAAATAAGGTGTTGCTAATGAAGGTGGACACTTTGAAGAATGTTGCAAATTCATTAACAAAATCTCTGAGCACTGAGAAGTTCCCTTGGTGTAGAGGATCCATGGGCATTGCTTCAATGGATTGTTGACTATGTAACCCTGTAACCCCCTATATGAAAAGAAAACAACAAGTGGGAGAATATTGGGTATGTGTTATATTCTTTTCACAACTAGCTCTAGTGTTTTCTATGTTGCGTCGAGCGTGCAGGAGGGTGATAGCCCTCAAGATTTTTTTCCTCAGGAAACATGTCACATTTTTGCCTCATTTTTTTGTGTCACCTCAATTTTCGTGTCCATTGTTGGGTGGTTTTTCAGCACATGGTTTTTGCCGATGGTTTTCTATTCCCAGTTAAGGAATTAGGGTTGTTGACTAATCCAGGTCATTGGGTTAGGGTTTTGGATGTCATTGGATCCAATATGTATATTGTATTGTAAACAATGTATCACTATGAATGAATATAGAATATGTTGGTTTTTTAGTTTGGGTGTAACATACCCGTCCATCCCAGGCTGGGGCATGCTACCAAAAATCTTCTCTGTTATGTTAAGCAAATGTCCATACCCAGACATAGACTTGTTGGGATATGGCACACATAGCTCTTTGCTGAAAATCATACATATATATGCTTAATAGATAATATGCATTATATATATATATATATATATATATACACACACACACACACACACACACACACAATTAAATGTGGAAATCACAACAATTTTCTATAAACAACTTATACAAGCAATAATATAACTATTATGACATGTACAGGTTACATAGCATAATTAACATAGAAATGGTACTTATCTTTTTATGGAGAAGGCCACCGAATGTGTGTAGAACTTCCACGAACCTCCCAGCCTTAGACCATGCTTCTCCAAGTTATCGAAAATGGGTCACCCCCGAGCTGGGACTAAACTCCACCCAGGGCAAAGGGAATCCTAGGCTAGGATGATACTATAAGAAGCTACACGATGAAATTGAAAGGATTCCCTCCCAGGAGCCTACTTACGCCCACCACTCACAAAATCTCATTCCCCACATGCATGTCCCACCCCGAGGATATACACCTTCATTTTCCAACATTCCATCGACTGCTCCCCTTCCCATACAAGGCTTCAACAATAGGCCATATTAGGAATTCTCAGAGCTCTGTAGTTGTTGTTGGAATCCCTCGAGGAGAAATCATTTCCCAACAAACTCTCTCACCTGGAGAGAGTTTCTCACAGGCCTGGCAACATGCTTCTTCTACCCACGGGCCTAACAACCCGCCTCTTCAAACTACATCTTGACAACCTTCTTCTTCTGTCTAGAAGAAATTTAAACATATAATTACAGAAGTAGAAAAATTCATATAAGGGCTCTAGTAATGAAAACAAGCCACATCAATCGAGGGAAAACAAGGGAATTTATAAAAAAATGGCTAAGGGAAGGATATGTCTTAGGCACGATGCAATTGTGGTGTGCCTCATAGGAAAAATAGGTTATCTTCACGGGTTTGCAGGTTCCTAAAGTTGCAGAGGTCAACAATGGAGGAAAATTGTTGCGTGAATGCTTAGTCTGAGTGCGTACATGAGTGGGGACAATGGAAAGAATGGTGAGTGAACCCCCACAATGATGGATTTTCCCACATAAATATACATGCACCCAGTTTGACACATGTCTCTCTTGGGAGCTTGTTCCTATCCACTTGGAGTTCGTTCCTCTCCCAAAAGGAACTTAGGATAACAGGGTTTATTTCCCAATCCTTAGTATTTTAGGAAAATACATTATAATATTCTCTTGGGTTAATCCCTCAATATTAACACCTTTTTCCTAACCTCTTAGCCCCTTCCCTTTCCCTACCTAGTGGAGCTTAGTCCCCCATAAGTGTTTCTTTGTGGTCAGTCTACACGCAACGATGTAATTTTATTAATGATGTAGTATTTACATATACAAAAATCAAGCTCCCTAGCCTTCAACATCTAGGATCTATGGCCTAATAAACACGTAAGCCTCCCATCTTATAAACACTTGGATCACCAACCTATAAAAATCATTACAATTCAGTAGGGGCTCGGCCTTGGGGTATTACATTGGGTTTCCAGGGGAAAAATCTCTGTGTAATGTGTGTATTTTCCATTGTATCTTTTATGTTCTTTTATTGAAAATTTGTTTGCAGTAAAATATTGTACAAGGTTAAACTCTACATAGTAATTATTAAAAATTGCAATATACATAAAGTATATTACATTTCCCACTCCCGTGTCTCCAAAAAGATCGATCCTATTCCTAGTAGTCTCCTAGTGCGCAAATAATTTTCCCCGACCAGTTTTGAGAATTTTTGCTATTTGGTAATGTCATCATCCATGAAATTTAGGCTGATTATCTTGTCGAGCATTTCTCCTTCAATGCTTACACCAGGCGGAACTAGTGATGTTGACAACAGGTACTTTCCATTGGTTGGTACCATGATTGGTGGCACATTATCCATCCTCAATGGTAGGTAATATCTGTGGAATATTTCTTGTGATTCCAAAGCCAAAGCTCCAGGTAATTCTTCGACCTCTGGTGTATTTACTAGTCATTTTGGTTGTTTTCGCGCTGCTGCAGATGGCGCTCCAACCTTTGGAAGGGGCATTTGTCTTATGTTACCGATTCCTTAACTGGACATGTGTATGTTGTATGGTAGTTGTAGCTCGGCTCTGATGTACTCATATTCACTCTGGTCTCTCTGGTTTTCTCTCACTTGCATGCAATAATGACTTACACTTAACGACCTTCTACTGTTTTTTTTTTCTCCTTTCCAACTTTGCATGTCTCTTCATGCTTTAACTACCTTGTCCAATCCGCCAATGTAGTTGATGAGTTGTTAAATAAATGCATATTTATTACCAAATCTGTCGTATAATTTTCCCTCATATTGCCAATCTGTCGTTATTTTCGATGGCTTTTACCATTTAAGATTCTACGACACCCTTTTATGACCTGTCATTCCCTCTTTGTAGTCATCATTTTAGTGTTTTAATGATTCCAATGGTATTTTCATTTCCATACTATGTAACAGTTCTTTCTTTTTCATTTGTGTTCTTCACATTCTTTTTCTTCTGTGTATTATTTTCTGAATTGATGTAGTTCCATTATGATGCATGATAACCATTTCTTTCACGCAATATCCAATGCCTTGTACTCTGCAATCTTTTTCTTTTCTCTATATCTACTTTTTATTTTATTTTCTTCCTTTTGCTACTTTTTATTTTTTTTCTGTGTTTTTCCTTCCTACTATAGTACAACTACTATAATACATGTGTTTTGGCACATCCCATATTACTGCGTAGACTGTCGTTTGTATCTATAGAGTTTCAGTTGCTTCCATTCACCATTTCTCCAAGGACTTATCCATTCAGGTTTTCCAACGATGCAACACCTGCATCTATTATGTGTTGAATCACATAGGGTCATAACCAGTGCATTGTAAACTTTCATGAATGTTGCATGAACTTGTTTTCATAGAGAAATACCAAATATCCCACTTGAAACTTTTTGTGTTTGATGTGTTGATCATGACAAGACTTCTCATTGTACTTTGGATTTAACATCTAAGGCCTCTGTTGCACTGGCTTAGCACCTGGTTTCAATGGAATCTTTATCTCACCTAAGTCTCCAACTATCCCATTCATCTCTGAAAATGTCGTCAAGAATAGGTCTTAATATTCTCGCAGGAAGTATGCAATCTTCTCTACTATCTCATCACTCCAATGATATACTATCTGTGCAAACTTGGGATTCTCTTCCCAACCAAACCTCCTGCAGAAAGAAGGGCTATGTTTCAGTCTCACAACCTAGGAGGAGAGGCATAACCAAACCTCTTGCAGCCAGAAGGGCCACACTTCATTCTCACTGCATAGGGGTAGAGAGAGTTGTGGATCAGCCCAGAAAAATTGATAACCATGGTATCCCTCCTAAAACACAACAAAGGATGGAGGAGTTGGTGAACCAGGCTTAGAAAAAATGGTTGTAGACTCCAAAGCACCAAATAAAGAAATAATTTCAAAACTAAGTATGAGACTCTGGTTTCTCAAGATCAAGAGATACCAGAGTGTTTAGAGAAATGGAGTTTTATTACGTTGCAAAAATTTCATTACTTTATTTATGGAGGACAAGGAGGATACGTAGGTTGAATATCTGGACAAACTCGGGTGACTAGAAACCAAATTCAATGTCCTATGAAAGGTGGATTTTGGGATTAGCTTAAAGGTGACACACTGGGATCCAACCAATGAAGATGAATTAATGGACGTGACAAGAACTTTGCAGTCATAATGAACTATATCCAACCTTATTAATGTGGAAGAAGAACTAGGAGATGAAGAAAAGGGCAAGGCAAGGTATTCAAAATCTTCAACCAATCAAGCCCACCAAGCCACCTCATGGTTAATCATGTTGCTCTTCAGTTTTCTCTCAGTTTTTACTTCTTTATCTCTCTATTTTTTTCAGTCCTGTGTGGCTCTATATGTGGTCCTGGGTCATAATAGATACATATGGATTTTCTTAGAAAATATAATGACACTCTTTGAATTTTTTCTAAGGTGTTGTTTCGGTTTTGGCATGCCTCAAATAGCCACGATTATGACACTTTTTGTATGATATCAATATAGTACACTAGTTTTTAAAAAAATGTGTGACATAAGTGATTTATTGTAAAATTAGTTAATTTCATTTAAAAATATATTAAAATAATTGATCACAATCCACATCAAGTGAAGAGATGTGAGATGTATATTTTTATAAATATGAAATTTAAAAATGTTTGAATAATTTAAACGTTAGTATAAATTCATTTTAATTTGAAAATCCAAATTTTGACTTGTTTATTTTTATTTGTTAATCATGTTTGTATGGGAACATAGGTGATTGATGGCCTAGTGTTTCCATAGGGGGAACCTCACTCTAGTGTATAGGAGGTTTACTTGCTAGGTGGTGTTGATGATTAAAATTGCAATGATGAATTCCGCCCGCAAAGTATTGCTAAAGCGCTATTATTTAACTATGATTATAACATAATACTAGTAGGTGGGACCCCCCTGTAGACTAGAGGTGCAAGGATAGACATATTGCACATGTTTTGTTGTTGTTATGATGCTTCCTACACAATCCTACATTTTTTATGATGCAATCTTGGTTCCACTTGGCATGATAATAAGTGTATAATGCATTATTGTGGAATGTTTTTGGTAATCACTTGCGACACATAACAATTTCTATGCGTATGAGGACCATGTTGTTTACAGGTGCTATGTTATAACCTTTTTAATAATTCATATGTTGATTACTTAGCCACATATATGCAAGGGATACTTAGTGGGGGCTTGATCAAAATAGGGAAAAAACTATAAAAAAGTTCTAAAGTTATAGCAAAAGGAAAGAAACTATGTAAAAAAATTACATTCAAACTTCAAATAAGAGAATTAATGGATACAAGTGTTATTCCTAACTATTATACTATGGTTTGGTTAATGGACAGTGAAAATTTCATTAAAGTCGAATGGATGCACATATATAAATGTTGATATGGATTATTGTATGGAGTTATGGCAAAGGTTAATGTATGAAATATCTCGAGTGGCGCACTATGCAATAAATATGGCCTTAGATCTTATGATGGATTGGCATTGATTATGCATTGGTTATATGGTTTGATTTATTGGTGGATGTTATGCTTATTGGGTTGTCTAGTACTTGGAATTGAATGGAGCCAGGTGAGTAAGCGACGTGCATTTACTGCACGTCACTCCAAACCTTCCCTATTGCCTGTCACCCTAGCATTGTTCCATTATTGAAATTTATCTCTGTTGGTTGTGAAGCTCTGCGTTTTTAGGTTTTTGGAAGAGAAATCTTGACCAACTCGTCATTTAAGAATTTTTCCCACATGTATGGTTCTATTCTATCCATCCATGATGGATTCTCTATTTTATGAACCAAATGGTGGCTCAATGATGCTTGGATTCTGTGTGTTCTTGATATTTTCAACTGTGTAAATGTGGTGTTATGGCTCTCTATGATGATTTTAAAATGTTAGAAAATGTAAGAAAATAAATGGGTATTATTAAGTTTGTGCGTTGGTTGTTGCTCGGTCAGTGTGGTTTTTATGATGGGTCTCTGTGGAATAATAGTAACAGTGGTACAATAAGGCTCTGAGTTTGATGGTTGAGGGTTTTTTTCCACCGTTCTACATATCATCATCTATCAACTTGTTTCCCTCTTGGCTATTGTGGTAATCCTTATCCAGTGTAGAGAAACTACCAACAATTGGTGTGTTATTTTCTTCTAAACTTGAGATGTGGTTGATAGCCCATTCTTACTATCTTTTCACTGAAAGAGTCCCAAGATCCAGTCTTGGTTGGCCTTGAACGTTAATACATGACTGTGTGGGTATTGAATTGATACAAGTTATAGCTTTGTGTTTCTCCACAAAGAATGTGTGTGTCCTCATTGTTGTTGCTGTCAAAAGTTATTAACCTGTCGGGTGATTGGAAAGAGACAATATTTCTCTATGTTTGAATACCCACCACTATTAAGTTGACCCTCATCTCTTCTCTACAAGTGTTAGATGCACCTGTGTGCACTAGGTTATTTTCATCAAATATCCTTTGTCTCTCCTTGGGTGTTAAATTATGGTTCTGTCAAGGCTTGTAGTAATAAGTCAAGGGACTATGTGGCTCACTGTTGTTTCGTATCAATTTTTTTTTTTGGCCTGTGGTTGTTAATCGATTATGAAATGGATATAAGTATTGGAAGATTGTCAACTCTCTATCTTTTTTTTAAAAGGAAAAACAATCTTGTGTTTCCTCCCTGCATTTGATTTTTGACAGAGCCCGATTTGGACTCTAACTTGTCTCTGCTCTCCTTGGGAACATTTTGGGGTTTTTCAAGTATTGGGTGATCAGTTTAATGACCATGGATTTTTAAAGACATGTTCTCTCTCATTATAAATCCATCCTCTTGGTCAAGTCTATGTATGGTCTTTCTGTGATGAATTTGTTTGAACACATAAGAAAGAAAACAAGTGATTGCTTACAACCGAGATTTGTCTTTCTATGTGTTTATGGTCTCGATAATTGTGTTTAATCCAACATGATTTTGAGTTATTAAAGAGACACATGTGTGAGTTTTACCAAGCCTGATCATGGTTCTGTAAAGTTAAAAAAGGGTGCATGTGTGTCAGTTTAGTTTTGTTCACTTCATATATGATATAGTTATATTGGAATCATCGTGCAGACTATCAATTGTTTAAAAAAGAAGTTATATATGTTGATACACATAGAGATCAAGCTTGGGGTTTATGTTTGGGTTGACTATTGTTATCAATTCAATATTTTGTCAATTGATATGATTTACGACCTATGTATGATCGAGCATGATTTTAAGTTTGTCCACGTTTTTTGAAAATTCACGTATGTACATTTAAATCAGGCCCGATTGTTGATTGGAGAACAATGAATGTTGATTGTTTATCATGGTGCATTATTGATTATAAGGGATAAATGTTGAGCATATTGTTTTGCATGTTTTGTTTATTTTAAAAGGAAGAGATCATTGTTATAATATACACTACTGTTGAATGGAAATGTTTATATAAGTTATAATACACAGACGGTTATAAATTGAGTGTTTTTGGGAAATTTAATTATTATGGAGACAAGCAATTTGATGAAATTGAGGAACAACGAATGTTTTGGTCTTGAATTGGATGTTTTTTGGATTAAAACTTGAACATGGTTATGATAGTTGATTTATTTAATTTATTTTAAGAACAATATCCATCTGATTCCCTTTCATTTTTTCATTTTTTCTCTCATTACAAATCCCCTCACGATCCCAGATTCATTTTGCACGCCCCATTCTTAAAATTGAATTAAAATTTTGTATTATAATGATTAAGAAATAACACAAAGATGGATCACATCTAATATGTTTTGGTTATTGTTTAATGAATTATTGAACAGTAATCATGTTCTTGCTCCCTTTCATTTTCTCACTTTTTCTCTCAATAAAATCCCCTTAGATATCCCAGAACCCTAATTCACCCCCTGCTCATTGACAATTATTGAATGATTTTTATGGATTTGATTGCATGGTTCTGATGTGATTGTTGAGCCAAACTTTGTTTCATATTAAGGTATTATCATGTATGGTTTGTTTAAGAAGCTAGTTTCTAATAATCACTGCATACATGACGAGCTTCTTCAATAGAGGAAGGCATGGATAAAATAACAGGGGCAGAGAAAATTGGAACAGAGGGCCTAGATTTTCAATACATTTCGATGCATATCCTCAAGAGTTAAACCAACTCTTTCAAGCTAGATTTTTCAATTGGATTGGACAAGGGGTAGTCCAACCTAGACCACAGAGGCCTCCCTTCCAACCCCAACATATCTCTGGTATCCCTGTGCCTCCTCATGTTTCGTTGCAACCTGAAGTTCCCGAGAATGATAGATGGAAGGAGATTGTTCACCCAATAGCCTCCCAACATCGTGGCTGGACAATTTTGTCTCTACCTGCTCCTCTTCCACTTGTTAACCCAAATGTCTAGATTTCCCTTTCACACTCACCTATACAGTCCTCCCACACAAGCAAAAGACTCAAAACTGAAGCCCACCACATGCATGACAAAGGAAAATTTGTTTCTACCCCCTCCTCTTCCTCAAGTGATTCAACCAAATCTGTTTCATCCTACATGCACTTAAAAGATGATTGTTCTCATATCATTTGTGAGATCAAGCTTCAAGGCTCTACACAACCTAAGGCTAATTCAGGAAATTCAAAAGGGGATAGCAACAACAAAGGAAGAATTGCATCTGAAAGTGGAAAATATGGTTTTTTATTATACTTTATTATTTGTTTATTGAGAATAATGGACTGCTGAAGGTTTTGAACAACATACTATTTTGGATATTTTGGATATTACATGTTTGGATATGATTTAAACTATCATTGATATTTAATTTTCAAATTATGGAAATGATAATGGGAGCCACAAGAAGGGATGTGTCTGATTTATTATCTAGTTGTGTTTATTTTTGCTAATAATTTAAAGGGAGTCACAAGGGGTCCCACCTACTATTTATTATTTATTAAAAGATCCTTATTATTATTAATAATAAATTTTCCCCTAAACTAAAAGTTAGTTGAGTTATAGTTAAATTAACTAAATGAAGTAGTTGAACTACTTCAACTAATTTGGAATGCATAAAAGACAAATGAAGGAAGAACAAGGGGATAATAGAAGGAGAAAGCATGCTAAGGTTTCCTCTTGATTTTTATTGAGATAGTTCAATTTTCATTCATTCTTCAATTCATTTAAATCCTAATTCTCTTTTATGACAACAGGGTCCTATTGTAGATAGCAAGGTTCAAGGCTGAACCATATCATTCAGATGCTAGTTTCAGAAGTGTTGAACTATCTTTGATGGTCTGTGTAGACTTGTCTATTTATGAATTAGATTTCATGACTAATAAAGGATATTGTGGAGAGTCAAGTGGGTAGAAATCTGTGGCAAGCTGATCCAGATTTTAAAGTTCAGTTTTTACTTCCTATCAGAGTTCTTTTGTATGGTTTTCATCGGGGATTTTTAAGTCTGACTTTGGTCCAAACTCCCTCAAGGATTTTTGTAAAGAGAACAATTCTTTTGATTTTTTTGGAATGAAATAAGAGATTTATATTCTGTCTCATCTGTGTTAATATGTGACTTGGTATTTTTTCTTTTGTCTCCACATTTACTTTTGCATCTGTTATATTCAGAAAATTATATAAAAATGTTGAATTTTACTGCAATCTTTTATTTTAAAAAATCATCCTAAGCCCTTGTAACTAATATTTGTGGGATGGGAAACAATTTTTGAGGCTATAAACATAGGGTGATATTCCCAGCTATATTGCCTTAGCCAAGCAAGATTTCAAAATTCTTGAGTAAGATAAATTCATATATTTCCTTACAATTTATTTGGCGACCATACTGAGGAGATCTTCCATATCTCTCTGAATGATTTTATGCCTTCTTTTCATTGAATATATTTATATTTACGATATCTTTCCTTGGACTGTTTCATTTCTTCATGACTGTACTTGTTGCAAGGCAGTCTGATATTGAGCTCGGTCTTAAAGATCAGACCAACATTAATTTAATCTTGTTTAATACCATCTTAGAGACCGCTAATACCCAGTTTGAGCTTGAAATCTCGTGGGCAACGATTGAACAAGACATAAGTGTTTGAGAACGTTGGGAAGCTAGGAAAAGACAACTTAGGAATCAACCATATCTTTCCTTTTCTTATAGTTTTGATCTTCTTTTCATGTCTTTAGACCCTCGCATCTCTAGGAGAAGAATAGGTTTATCACTGGAAATTAATCCTATTGCTTAAATAGGAAGAAGAAACATTGTCTTGTCAACCCAACAAAGTACTCTAAGGAGAACTTTGTCTGATTCAACCAGTTCATATTTCTCTCCCTTACCTATCGTTCACAAGATGGAGTCTATTGGTGGATCTGGTGGCATTGGAGGTTCTTCTTCATCTCAACCTTCAGCCTCGTTAGTGATTGGTAGCTTATATAGTCACCAAGTCTCTGTCCAATCTACTACCAACCCTGCCAAAGTCATTAAAAAGTATGGGCTTTTTCAGTTTGAAGAAGATGCTACAACTACTCCATGGCATGTTTCCTCCCCTCTTAACCTAGCACCTGCTACTCGTCCACTTCCTAAATTCAAAGAGCATATCCCTAGGTTTTCATGGAATAACACGGTCACTACGAATGAGCACTTGGTGTCATTTTCTAATTCCTATCACAACATAGGAGCCAATGACAATGACACTTGTATGCGCTTATTTGTGAATTCCCTTGAAGGGAAGGTTGCAACCTATTTCTTTGAACTTCCTCCTAATATTATGTCTACTTGGGAGGAGTTAGTCTATTGGTTCAAATATGCCTATGGGCAATTTAAAATCCCATCCGAGCAGTTACAGGAGTACAATAACATCGCTTATAAGGATGGTGAGACTATCAAGTCTTTCAACTTTAATTTCACCAAATTATACAACCAAATCCATGAACTCATTCACCCTCATAACCAAGCTTCTTTCATGCATTATTATAATGCATTACCTTCCCCTTACCATCATAGGATTGAGGAAAAGTCCATTGATAAGCTTGGTTCCTCTGTACATGATTTTTTAGAGTATGAAGAACCACTTGAAAGAACAGGTCTTCCTAAGGGAGAATCAGTTAAACAAACAAACATTTATGCCCTCTTACAACTTGTACAAGACATGAATAATCAAATGATAGCATATGAGTGGAAAGGAAATGTCCCCTCTCTTACCCATAGGAATTCATCTTCTTCCGCACCCCCCTTTAGAAATCCTAATGAAAACAATTTTCAGTCTAAAGTTATCATGCCTCGTAGTTGGTGTAACTTTAGCAAGGAACACCATGAGGAAAGTACATATGAAGTGAATAAGAGTGCCAGAGATAAAATATTTGGTAAGAGACCTAAAACTACCATTGTTTTCCTAGAATTTGCAGAGCCATAGGATGTCATGATAATAAATACTAAGAATAAATCCTATGCTCCAAAAGGAAAATATGTGGTCACCTTATAGTTTTGGGGGATTCTGAACTTGTTTTAAACCTTGTATGTAAGCTATACTCTCCTAGGAACAATTTAATGAAACGTTACACCCAAACTATTTGGGCACTTATCTTGAACTTATAGTCTTTCAACATCACTCATGTTAAAAGAGAATTGAACTCAATGGATGACATATTAGCTCTTTTTGTAGCCTCTCCTACTCAACAACTTCTGCCACAAAGACCTGATAGTACCTTTAAATATCTGTATCATCTGCACGTCCCTGACAATATAGAGTCATGGAAGGTCTTCCCTAGTGATGATAACATCTGTTCTTTCATCCAAAATGAACCTTATAAGACTAAGGAAGTTATATCAATGGAAGATAACAAATTTCCTAAAGGATCGACTCCTCTAGAAAGTTCATTTTCATCAAGTGATGTAGGAAACAAAGAAAAACATAAAGAAGAGGACTCGAAAAGTTAAGTGGGTGAAACCATTTCCTTGAACATTGGAACACCCGAGTCTCCAAAGAATGTTAAAATAGGTGCCCAATGTTCTAATGAAGAAAAATTGAAGTTCACTAAGCTGCTTGGTGAATTTCAAGATGTTTTTTTTTGGTCTTACGAGGATCTTCGTGGTTTTGATATTGATATTATACAACATGCCATTCCTATCAAGGAGGGAATAAAACCAATTAGGAAAAAACAAAGACCCATTAACCCCGCACTGGAAGAACTATTCGAAAGGAGTTGGAAAAACTCTTGAAGGCTAGGATCATTTTCCTGGTTATGTATTTTGAGTGGGTTTCCAATTTGGTTCCCATTCAAAAAACAATTGGTCATATTAGATTATGCGTAGATTTTTGTGCATTGAATAGGGATAGTATAAAATATCACTTTCCTCTCCCCAATATGGAAATGATTTTGCAGCAAGTTGCAGGGTCACATATGATGTCCCTACTTGACGGTTTTTCTGGTTACAATCAAATCAAGGTGAAAAAGACAGATAAATGTAAAACCACTTTTATTACTCGTTGGGGCACTTTTTCTTATGAACGTATGCCTTTTGGATTATCTAATGCAGGTGCCTCTTTTCAAAGAGCTATGCAAATATATTTTGATGATTTGATCGATAAAATTATTCAGATTTATCTTGATGACTTAACTATGTATTCTAAAAATCGATCAAATCATTTTGGTCATCTTAAAAGGGTTCTCATGTGATGCAAGAAATTTGGCATTTCTCTAAATCCTTATAAGTGTATTTTCGACTTTACCAAGGGAAATCTCCTTGGAAACATTGTCTCTTATTTAGGAATAAGCATTGATCCTAAAAAGATTGTTGATATCTTAAATCTGTCTACTCCTACTTCCAAGAAGAAGGTTCAAGCTTTTATTATTAACTTTGTCCGTAGGTTTGTTCCTGATTTTTACGTAATGGTAAAACCAATTCATAATCTTCTTAATAAAGATCGTTCCTTTTCTTGGAAAGATGATGTCGAAAATTCTTTTGTAGGGATCAAGAAAGAAATCAGTTCCGCACCGGTTTTCGCGAAGCCATATTTTGAGAAAGAATTTGTCATATATACTAATGCCACAGAGGAATCAGTTTTTGCTATCCTCATTCAATGTGATGACCAAGGTAATGAAAAACCAGTGGGTTACATGAGTCAAAGCTTGTCTGACGATGAGTTTAAATATTCTTTTATTGAAAAGCATGCTTTCTCTCTTGTTAAAGTTGTTGAAAAGTTCCACCACTTCATCTTAGGTAAGCACACACTGGTAAAATTCCATTAACTCACTGTCGATTTTTTTCTCTCACATAATTATTTTTCAAGGAATCTTTCACATTGGCTTGCACCGATCCAGGAGCATGATTTAACTATCGTGACTTCTAACACCATCAAGGGATGTGACTTAGCCCTTCACTTAGCTCAGCATGTTGGAACTAGTGAAGAAATTGATGAACATGATAGCTCTCTATCATCACTGTTCTACATTGACGATCAAATCCTTCTTGTGTCTGAACATCCTTGGTATAAATATCTGGTTCATTACTTTCAAAATCAAAGGTGTCCAAATAAATTATATACCCATCAAATAAGAAAGATTCATCTCGAATTTGCTAGATACGTCATTATAGGAGAATTCTTGTTTAGAAGATCTGTCGATGGTATGTTTCTTCGTTGTGTGAACAATGAGGAAGCACATAAATTGTTGCAAGAGACTCATGGTTCTTCAAATTCTGTTATTCATGTAGGAGGTCAACTCTCTTCTAAAACCATTTCTTTTAAGATTATCAAGAAAGGGTACTATTGGCCTTCAATATTTCGTGATTCCTATAATTTTTTGAGATCTTGTGACAAGTGCCAGAAATTTGTTGGGAAATAATGTCTTTTTACTATGCCTCTACATCCTGTCCTCCCTAAGTTTCCCTTTTCAAAATGGGGTTTGGAATTTATTGTTCCTATTAATAATCCATATTCAACAGGACAAGTCTTTATCTTGACAACTACAGACTATTTTACAAAATGGACTAAAGTTGTCCCACTTAAGCATTCGCAGGATGAGCAGGTGATTTATTTCCTTGAAAATAATGTTTTTTCCATATTTGGTCTTCCTTTGGAAATTATTACAGACAATGGTCCCACTTTTATTTCTGCTAAGTTGACCCAAGTTTTAGCTAAATTGGGGGTTAATTTTTTTACCTCATCAGCTTATTATCCCAAAGGTAATGGGTAGGCTGAGTCTACCAACAAGAATCTGGTAAGAATTATCAAGAGGCTCATTGAAGATAAGCCTCGTCAATGGCACACTCTCCTCACTTGAGCCCTTTGAGAAGATCACACTACCACCAAGGTGAGCACTGTTTGCACTCCTTTCTAGCTTGTTTATGGTCAAGAATCCATTTTGCCTATTGATCTGCAACTTTCCTCCTTAAGGTTAATGCTATAGGTTGAAGAATTAAATTCTTTGAATGTTTCTCAAATAATGAATGCACTTTTGGCTTTAGAGGAGAAAAGGACGTTTTCCTTGGATAATATAAAGAGAAGACAAAAAACTGTTAAAAAATATTTCAACAAGAGTGTCAAAGCTATCGAATTTAAAGTCAATGAGAAGGTACTATTGTGGGATTCAGCTCATGCTGATAGAGGAAGGAATTCAAATTTTAAAAAATTATGGTTGGGTCCTTTTAAGATCACTTTTGTCCTGGGTGCTAATTCTTACATTTTAAAGGACTTACAAGAGTGATTGTTTTCCTACAGCACTAACGGTTTCCACTTAAAACATTATGTGGAACCAAATTGAAAAGTTTAACTGTAACACCCTGTTACCCCCAGTTTGTAAATAAAACTATATTGGCCAGGGAACTATGGCAAACTCAAAGGTGTGAATGTTTGATTTGATGGACCTTTGTATAAAAGGTCGATGAATGTAAATTCAATTATTTTAATAAAAAAATGGATATGTATTGCATGACTGCTGGAAAGGGGATGTGCTAAGAGAGACCATGAATGCTATGAAAAGATGGTGGAGGGGGCCAAGAATGGTTACGTTAACCTCCACCAAACCAGTACCGTGCTAGATTTAATTACTCAAGATAAGGAGAACCCTCTGACCCAGTAATGAATTACAGTCAAGATGGTAGGTGGGAAGACATCCTCAAGTGTTAATAAGGGGATTGTGCAGACTTGACTACAGAATGGGAATTCAGGCCACACACAATCTTGCTAGGAAAGGAAAGAAAGGAAGGCATGGGGGGAATAGGGGAGAAAAAAATATATCTGTGAAGAGTGCAGAGACGAGCCCAAAAGCTCTGGGACTTGAGGAAGAATTGTGAAAAATAGTGTGTTCAGATCGCGAGAAATATAAACTGATATGGGAGAAGGAGAGTAACCTTCATCCCTATCTATTTTTGAGCCAAAAGAAGATATCCAATCAAAAATCATCGTGGTCTAGCTCGGGGGTGGCTAGTGGTAAATCCGTTAGGAGTGACTGAGCCTATGTTTGGGCGAAAATGAGCACCCTTTCTAGCAGTCGCTTCACGTTGTCTAGTTCTGATAAGTGTTTCCATAATTTATGCGTTGAATTGGGAATTAATAGTTGCATGCATGTATTTACTTATCTATAAATGGTTATGCACTGAAAAGGTAAAATTTTGTATATACGTTGTTTTCCTTGAGGACTTGTTCTTATGTTTTTCCTGTGTGCCCTAGTTTATCTTTCGAAGGTGTTTTCCCTAGGGAGCCACCTCACAGCTCTAGAATCGGAGCAATCCTCTGGCACTGCTACCGTCTCGGTAACCTCACGAGTTTACATAGCCTAGTTTCAAAACTTAAGGTGTTGCAAACTAGGAAGGTGTTTCCTTCAAACCAGTAGTCTGAAAGACCTTGAATTCGCACCCACGACCTTAGTCAAAACCCAACTAAAGAGTAGAGATCATATCCCAAGAGTCATCTAAAGGTTCATGTGACCTGGGTCTAGGAACCTTGCACTAAAAGGAGTTAGCTCATGAAGGATTTGAAACTTCGGGAGTTCGAAGCTTTAAGATGTCAAACTTCACGATAGTCACAGTTACCCAAACTACCAGAGTAACAAGAGTTGTGGATGACTTAAGAACCTGACGATGGAGATGGATGTGAGTTGTTCATCGAGAGGAGAATCTATCCTAGTCATGAGATCGAATCAAAGACCCACTGCAGATAATGAATCAAACACCAGTCGCTCGATTAAATCGATGGTTGGGAATCATTGCAAAGCGCAAAGGTGAAATTATTGGATGTGCTAGTTCGAGACCCACAATTCACCAATATTGTTGATATCGTCGGGTTGGAAGATCAACGACCTTGATTATACTGATTTGGGTGAGTACTTTTTAAATTGTGGAGGTTGAGATCTCTGATAAAGAGTGTGCACATTGGGGCCTCACAATCACTGTGAACCATCGCTCAAAAAACAAATTGGTATTGGCTAGATCATGATCGTCAGACCTAGAAAAGTTTCTAGGAAGATCGTTGTGAGTTCCTTTGGAAAACCGCAGAGTAACAGAGTCTGTCTATGCCGTCGATATGAGAGAAAGGACACGTGTTGACAGATTGTTGACTTCAGGTGTAAGCACTCTGGGAGAAAGCGAGTGTGGAGAGGTCGACACTCCCAAAGATCGAAGAGCCGAATCAGATCTGAGCCATCCAAACCAAAGGGACAAGTGTCTTCATACCCTGCACTTCAAAGGAAAGTCACTTCGAGAGAAAAGGGGATGTGTTGAACCAGAAATCCCGAAGGCTGGAGAGTCGGAGTTCTTCTGATTCATCCGTCAACATAGGACAAGTGTCAGTAGATCTTCCATTTCATAAGATAGCCACTTCAGAGGAAAGTGGGGTCAGAAGAGTTGAGAATTCTCAAAGTAAATCATGATCGTCGATTTGAAAGATACACGCGTTGACAGATCGTTGACGTTGGGTGAAATCAATCCAGGAGAAAAGGTGGTGTGAGCGTTTGCGACTCCTGAATGCTGAAGTCTCGAAGTGGACCCAAGCCATTGATTTAGATGGACGTGTGGCGCATGATTTGGAAATTCGGGTATGGAGTATCGTGGAGGAAAAATAGTTGGAGTGCTCGGAACTCCCGAACGCCGAAGTCCTAAAGAGGATCATAACCGTTGATCACAAGGGATGCGTGGTGCTCGATCTGTAACTCTGGGTATAGACTACTTTGGAGGGAAAATGTGTAGGAACGTTTGAAACTCCTGAACGATGAAGTCCCGAAGTAAGTTAGGGCTGTCAAAATCCCTGAAGATGCGCTGCATTAGATCATGAACTTCAGAGGCTTTTCACTCCGGAGGATTCACATGGTAGTCATCTTGGCATATGGTCATATCCCGTGGTCATATGCAAGTATAGGGGAATGAAATAACCCAAATATCCTAGGAGAGGATATCTGCTTTCTCTAAGCTCGTTTCAAAGCATGGAGATCGTGGCTGGAAATCTCTAGAAGAGAATAATGGAATAGAAACCCTGAATGGGGGTTTTGATTCTCCTAAGAAGAGGGAAAATTTGAGTCTGCACCATGGGTGTATTACAAATTGGTATCCGAGCATGGTTACAACACTTGGCCTTCTTGGGATCATGGACGAGTCACTTAAAAACCATGTTTAAAGAACTCTTAAGGGTGACACCTTATATTACTACTTCCCTAAAGACTCTAGCTAAAAATTTTACTGAGGGAAAGAATAAAACTTTCTACTGTGTGTGTGTATTTAAGAAATTTGAATTGTATGTTGTTTATAAACTAATAGACTGTTGGTTAACAGTAAGTGTTTTTTCATCACTCCAACAGTCAGTGAATCATGGGAAATCACAACCATAAAGGATGGCAATGCACCATGAAGTAGGGGAGGGATCCCACAATAGAGACGAAGAGTCTGACAAGAGGAGGGCAGTGGAGAACCCTCCGAATCTAGATGAAACTGTAAGAAGCCTTATGGACGAATTATAGAGTTGCAAGGTTGACAACGAGAGATTGATAAAGGAGAAAGAGAAAAAAATGGAAATCAATGCAGTCTTGTTGTAGAGCTTATCCAATATACAAAGGCAGTTGCAGCATGGACCTGCAACTAGCCATGTGGACCGACGGCATACAGAGAGAAGTCAAAGTCCACCTGAAATATGAAAATGTGGTCCCATAAGTGGACACACAGGGAGAAGTACCTCAAGGAAGGCCCAACCTAGAGGCAAGGGATGCTCATCGAGAGATTCCTTTGGAAAGGGAAAAGAGAACTCTGAGGTATCTTCTAGTAGCAAAACTAGCTCACATTCTCTACAGAAAGGAAATACGTGAAAGAATTCCAAAAGTCATGATCCTAAAGAGTTCAAGAAATCCAAACCACCCTCCTTCAATGGAGACATTGAGAAGGGGGTAGAGGCAGAAGCTTGGTTGCTTGGTTTAAAGAAGTACTTCAAAGTTCATGACTATTCTGAAAAACTTGAAGGCTCGAATAACCATCTTCAACCTGAATGGAAAGACTTCCTTCTCATGGGAAGATATTAAGAATGTGAAAGGAACCCATGAAAAATGCTTATCATGGAAACAATTTGAGAAACAATTCAAGGAGAAGTATCTGTTAGATAAATACTTTGATGGGAAGACTAAAGAGTTCTATGAACTCAAGTTGGGACAACTCAACATAGAGGAGTATATCAATAAATTCCTTGAGTTGCTCAGGTATGTCTCCTACATAAAAGATGAAAAGGTAAAATCATCTTTTGATCTAGGCATTGCACACGTAACAAAGTTGGAAATACTGGCAGTTCGTTGATATAGAGGCAAGGGTAGCTCAATGCTCAGGTGTTGGGTCTGGAGGTAGAATGGCATCAAAATTGGAATTATTTACTATTGAATTGGGTAAGGCACATATTCATTTATCTGAGATTGAGGATGAACTTGCTTGGTATTTTAATTATATAGGGGGACAAAATTCAATCAAATTGTGATACTTAGCCTTACAATACTTGATTAATGGACCATGAAAAATCACCATTTTTTTATGGTTAGTGTTGAAATAGAGAGTCCTGACATGGGATAGACTCCGAAAGAGGAATAAAATTAGGCCTGACATTTGTAGTCTATGTGAGAGGAATGGTGAAACAAATGTTCATCTCTTTATGGAATTCCTTTTTACTAGGAAATTTTGGCATGATATTGAGTTTCAGGTTCAAGAGGATCATCTTTGGGATGGGAATACTTTGGTTGATTGTTTCCAAGTGTTCTTCAGCTAGAAAGCACTCAAAACATTTTGTGCCTTTCATATTTTGTTTGCATGGGGAATTTTCTCAATGCACAATGTTATTATCTTTGAGGATATTCAATGGCCATCCTTCAAAGTATCTCAATAGGTTTTGGAAATATTTTCTTGTTATAGGCCAACTTGTTGAGTGAAAAAAGCACACCATCTCGATGAGATTACTATAAATAAGGCGGTCCCTTGGGGATTTTTTGATAGGGCCAATTAGGGGCAAGCTCAGACCTGTGAGTTGGGTTTTGTTTTGCACCTCTCAAAATTTCACTACATCTCAGGAAAAACAACTTGGGGAATGGCACAAATAACGAGGGAGAATTCAATGTAATGGTTACACTACTAAAATGTGTTATTGATAGGAATATTTTGGTTCTGTAGGTTTTTGGGGACATTGAACTAACAATTAAATGGATGAATGATGAAAACCAGGTGACTAGTTTGGGTCTACTCCATATTACTCAACAATTGAAGACAATCTTTTGCACAGTTTCAACAAATTAACTTTAAGCATGTATTTTGTGAACTAAACACTGGTGTTGATTCTCTTTCTAAGGATGCACTATTGCTTGATGTAAACAAGTTCATTTTGGAGGAATTTTCAGAAGGTCAAATGCTCCATAGAGTCAATTCTTGGACATATAGCTGCTATTACTCAAGATGTTGTTTGGAAAGTGTTGGTCAGTCTGTTAATCTCTACTGTTAAATTTATTGATAGTCCAATACTTGGACATTAAATTGATATTACTCAAGATGTTGTTTGGCAAGTGTTGGTTAGTCTGTTGGTCTCTATAGGACTCGTTTTTTACAATCTTATCTTACTTACTAGTTCTATTTGTGAATTGTTTTTTAATCAATTTTGGATAGTTCATTGCACCTAAGGAATGTACTTATATTTCTGAAATATATGTACGTTTTTTTCATGGAAAAAAACATTTTAATTATATATATTTAAGTTATAGAAGAAAGAATGGATATTTTGTTTTTCTTGTTTATAATATTTTAAAATTCTACCATAAATTGAATTAAAGTTATTATTCTTATTCTAAAGAAATTAAAACTACGCTAATATTATTATTTAATAGAAATAAAATTATATGGTTTTTCAGATAAATTTAAGTTAATATTCTCATTTTAAAGATATTAAAACTGTGCTCATATTTTTATTTTTATTTGAAAAAAATACAATTATATAATTAAATAAAAATAAAATGAGAAAAAGGTATATATGAGTAAAGTATCTAGTAGTAATAGTATGAACATTCTTTTGGGTAGGTTTTGAAATTACTTTTTGTTGTGGCTGCAACAACCACTCTTTACTTTTTCTTTTACAAGCGAAAGGAAATGCCCCTCCTACTAAAATTTCAAACCTAATTCTTAATCCTCTACTGCTTGAACCTAATGCTATCTCTTTTCCTACCTTAAGGGAGTTGGGGGTTTTATCTTGATTGATGAATGTCCTTGATGGGTGTTGATTATTCCTTTTGATATGATCATTTCAAATGTCTTCATGATTTTTATTGACCTATGATGTTTTGTTGACATTTGTGTGATATAATTGATACATTATCTTCAGACTTTTGTTGATTCCAAAGTGCTTGATGATCCTATGTGGCTGAAAGGTTTGATGTTCTATTGCATGTCTGGAATGAGTTCATTATTGAATATTTACATAATGGATAACTCAATTTATGCATCTTCTTTCTTGTGTGGTGTGCTTGATGATGTCACCTTTTATGCTTTTGCATCTATATCTTAATATTTTGTTTCAAACTCTAAGTCTAGATCACATAACTATTGATTCCTCTTTTGAGTTGAAACTTGGCATGTACAGTATCAAGACACCTATCTATAACCACCCATGATTGATTGTTGAAGAACCTAACACTTATCTATAAATTGGCTTAAGGCAAGAAATATAGTATTTATCATGTAATGATGAGTCTTATTTTGATTGCATGGTTGATCTCATTATTTTGTTTTGTAGGAGAAAGTTTGCATAGTTACTTTGTTCGCGTGATCACTCCAGCCTCGAGAGGCTTATGGGGGAATCTCTTGATCCTTGTCCACAACCTTGACCTTGATTCTTGTCAAGTTTCTCCTTACCAGGAAGCGGACTACCTTGGCTTGCTAGTGCCTCAAGGTCCGAAGCCCCCAAGGTTGTCAGACCCACCTTTCCCGCAAGCTTGTCCTTGAACCTCTTCAGATTGGTTTATACAAACTCCTCTCTTGGTCTTACCTCTCTCAAAAACCCACCCCATAAGTCCATGCATCTTCTTGGTCACAAGTCCTTGTCATGTTATTTCCTTATGCATGTTAGTTATCTGTCGCATTCACACATAGTGGCCTGGCGTAAAGACCTTTTCCTTTACCTGGTTTTTTTCCCACTCCTCGCAATTTGAACATGTATTCCCTCTGAGATGTGTATATTGAGTAGATTAACCTATCATGCACGTTTGGTTGGAGTTGACATCTTGTTTCTACTCATCGTAACTTGCGATGCTAATTCGTCACATGAAGCGCCACCCTTTCCCTTTCTTCGTTTTCCCTTCATCCCATCTTAATCACCAAATCCTTGGTCACCATATGTCTCGCCCCTCTCCATGATGTCAGGTTTTTCAAATCCTACCCTATACATGTTTTTTCTAAATTGTATCCCCTAGGTGGGAAACCTTGACCGACGAAACCCTGAGGGTGTGTAGAACCTAAACTCGTGTAATTTGGGCTAAATTTTTTAACTTGTAATTTAATTTTATTTTTATTTATTTTTATAAATATTTTTGTATATATTTTATTTTATTTTAATTTTTCTTTTTCATGTAATTTGTTTTTTTTTGTTTTCTCATGGTTTTCCCCATGATTTTCCATTAATATTACTTCAAGTATTTACTTTTACCTAAGGAAAAATTTATTCATGTTAAATATTTCACGTGGAGTAAATTTCTTTTTTACAAGGATAAACTAATTTGTATTAAATAAACTAACCATTTAATTATTTAACATGTACATCCTTTTCTAATATCTAAACGCGAAAACTCAAAAAAGAAAAACAAATTAATTTTTCATTTTTATTTATTTTCTTTTTTCAATGCAAAGTTAATTTCATTTTCATTTTTTCATTCTTTAGTTTTGATTTAGACTTTTTATTTCTGCCTCACACACTAGAAAACCTCACGTAATATCCAGTGTCCTATTTTTTAGGATTTCCTATTTTTATGTTTTCCTGTATTCTAGGATTATTTTAAGAATTTCTTCCTCCCATCCCAAGATGGCATGGGAACTATGTTATCCTTTTAAAAAAAATCGTTATTCCCAATGCCTTAAAATTTATATCATAAACAAGTTTTATTTGAATATTAATTATAAAGTGTGCAAAAAGGAGGGGGCTTTTGTTCTTATTAACTCATGGGAAGATTCACCTTGACTTCACTTACCTTAAAACACGGACGACGATATCATATCCCAACCATGCAAGTTATTTAAATATTAATTTTATAAGTGTGCAAATGAGCGGTTAATATAATGTTTTATTTACTAATTGGAACACTTGGTCGTTTGGAGCACAAGCTAGATAGATCATCGACATCAACGGCGGTGAATTCACCAAAATTACCATATTCACGAACTTCCTTACCCCAACTATGACCACGCGTGGGTAATATTTCATTTAAAATAATATTTTAATGTTTTCCCTTCAAAATAGGTGCAACCGTTTTAAAATATTATTTAATATTAATTTTAAAAAGAT
>JZKD02S0596943.1:93914-114062 GCA_000966675.3 Picea glauca | reverse complement strand
AGGGGTTGGTTCTGTAGTTGGAAAGGTTAGAGTTGAGAGAGAGTTCAAGGAGTTCAAGTGTTATGATTTACGTAGTGTTACTCATGCGAGAAGGAGTAACTAGTCTAAAACATTATTGTAATGTGATTCAATCTTGTAAGTTGGGGAGCTGTAGGGAGTCAGAAGGGTAGATATTGAGGGTTAGATCACGATCTAAGGAGCCTAGTGTGATCTAGTCCACCTCATAAAATATCTTGACCCAACTAAGAACGAGTTGTAAAGCGCAGGACGTTGTAGTTTTGGAACTACCATAATGAAAGAGCTTAAGAGCCTGATATTTGTGGATGTGTCCAAGGAGGGGGTGAACCATGGTAAAACCTATGTTATGTGATTGAATGTTGTATCTCTTTTACTATCTATGAGTAGATTTTAGAATGATGTATGAATGAATTAATGGATCCAATTACATTACATGCATGAATGAGAATAACAATATATTCCTTTAACAATTAAATAGAGCTCATAGTGTGCAACTGATAGATCCCCATTCAATCCTAGAATGCAATCACTTGAGTATTGTAGTCACCCATTAAGACTATCCCGGGTGAGACTGCACAATGCACTATGTGTACTATGTTTCCTTTTGTTTTACCAGAAGGGTCGATAGTTTTAGAGGTTGTGTTGGATACCTAGTAGACCTGAACCAAGGTAAAATCATGTTAAAGGTATAACTCAGATAAGAAACCAACAAATGGTTCTGTTGTCGATTGGAACATCATAGGATTGAATGGATGGTATATGTTGAATATCTGTGGAAGGCATGTCAAAAGAATACTGAATCAGACGACAATAAGGTGAGAGAATGTGCCGCTAGAAGGGGATGTTGAGACCATGGAATCCCACAAAAGTAGAGATTGAAAGATGGCTAAAAACAAAGGATCTAGAGTTCATGCAGGAAGATAACAGAAACCCTAGAGTAACATCACACAAATATCTTGAGAAGTATGTGTTTATTGATCTGCATGAAGTATTTTTTTGTGATTTTCCACACATGTTGCAGGAGTGGATATTGAGGTTGAAGGACAACCACGCAAAAAATTGGATCTGATAGTCAGACTAGATCGTATTTCAGATCGTGCAGTTATAGTAGATGAATAAAAAATTCACCCATGCAGTATATTTTTGGCTCGACGGTATTATAGCAGGATTTATAATAGAATTTGTGGTAGATACCATGAAGTTGCACATCGCAATAGATCAAGAGTTTCTATGCAGGCCTTGAGGAATGTATATTAGATTGTTGTATACTTATATTAAGATATTTCTCTATAAAAAAGGTGTAATGAAAATGGAGTCAGAAAACTAAAATTCCCTGCGTGCATGGGGGAAGGGGGGAAGCACTGACAGAACGAGAAGAAATGGAAGGAGAAAAGGATAAAGGAAAGAGGGAGGAATATTTGGACCCAATCATGATGGATGACAACCAGATCAAGTGGATCATGGCGATAGCTGGAAATACGCGCAGTGGAGTACCCTACCAATACAAGGTGAACACAAAGAAGAGATCCATATCCGTGAGGGAAGGCTTGGCAAGTGATGAAGAGGAGGTAGAGGATCTTCGGGCTGTGGAGAAGATTGAGTAAATCCTACACATGAAATATGAGAGGAAGATGAGAGGTCCAAGAGTGGGAAGAGAAGGCAACATTCCTATACATATTAATGTTAGTGTGGAACCCATAATCCCATGTGCAACCAACACACCAAAAATAACACCACCATTTAGAAAACTGAATTTCAGGAGAAGGAAGACAACAGGAAGTACATCTACAAAAGGAAAAACAACTGGGGGAGCCAGTTCAGGAAGCATTAGTCAAGTATCTACACCGCGCAAAGGTTGTAGTTCAGCATTCAGGATGGAAGGACACAATCCCACCATCAGGTGACCAGAATTCAAAGGAGAAGCATTGGAGGACCTGGAGAAGCACCTGTTTATTTGTGAAAAGATCTGGGAAGAAAAACAGATCATAGACGAGGACACTAAACTTGCACATTTAGCTATCACACTAAGGGATCGCGCACTGGATTGGTATATGATTTTAGCCACAAACAATCCACCAAGGACAACCAGAATGATTGCGGATATCAAAAATTCGTTGATAAATGAGTTTCAGAAGCCAAGTTCAGATGACCAATACATGAACGAGATGATAGAAATTATAAAGAAACTAGGAGAATCTGTATGGGATATTGACCATAGATTCAAGCGACTAAAAGGAAAGTTGAAATATATCATGACAGATATGCATCACAGGCACCTGTTCATCAATTCATTATTACCACACTTAAAATATCCACTGCGACAACAGAAGTTTCAGACACAGGAAGAGGCTCTGCAGGAAACCTTGCAACTTGAAGAAAACTAATATGAGAAGATAGATACAGCCATCGAAGAGCTAAAGTAGGATCTAAAGAACTTAAAGTTCCAGCTAAACTAGAACAAAAGTAAGGGAAAACGAGAATCTGTTTGGTGTACCACATGCAAGACATAAGGACACTATAAGAATGAATGTCCAACATTCGCGCAGTACATGGCAGTAGGAATTCCAAATATGTTACCAACAGGAGGACTATGGTGTGAAGTTTTTAAGAAACAAGGCCATGATCCATATCACTGCCCAATGATGAAGAAGTACCAGACAGTCCCAAAGATCTCATATTGCAACTTTTGCAGGTCAGTAGTCCATGATGACAAAGATTGTAGAACCATGGAGTTGATGAGAGGGAGGACATTGGATGCATATAAGGTGCAAGTAGAAATGATGACCAGGAAATCTGCACCTCAGTTTAACCAGGTACCATCCCCATACAAAACTGCACAACAACCATATAACATAGCACAGCCACAGTACAACGAAGCACAACCCCACTAAAATAACGCACAATATAATCAGGTACCTCCGTACAATACACCAGGAGGGGATTGAGATGGATAAAAAGGCGGAGGACGAGCAAGAGGAGGATTTGGAAGAGGTATATGACCAATGGTATGTCACAACTGTCAATGACCAGGACACTATGCAAGAGAATTTCCACTTGCACCAGCAACTTGTATGTATTGTTACGCATCGAATCATGACACGGAAGAATGTCCTACATTATTAGGGAATATCTAGGAAAAGAGGAATCAGAACAATCAGAATGTTCAATGGATTTCAGTAGAAGTGAGGGATGAAGGAAGAAACACCAACATATTCACACGTGGAGGAGCTAAAAATGGAAACGACGCAGTACGACAAGAGCCAGTACAACACCAATGGGTGAAGAAGAATGTTGAACCAAGGAAGCAGTTCGATGTGCATAACGAGAGGGATATATTTAAGAAAGACAGAAAATAATTTCTAAAGCCTAACATTGAGTCGAATTCAACCGCGCAGCATAATAAGGAAGTACCAGAATACGAGATGCCTCCATCGTTGGATCATACCAAATAAATGCATCCCCTTGGACAAGTAAGTGCAATCAAAGGCTTTTTGCAATCATGTGTAAAATTACTAAATGATCCATCCTATGTCAAAATATTACAAAGTATGTTAGAAATATATAGCGTAGAGATAGAAGGAAATCTAGAACATAAAACAATCAATCACCTACATACAAGGAGAAGAACAAGTAGGGAGTTCAGGGTGAACACCAACATTGGAGATTTCAACATGGGAGATATCATACTAGATCTAGGATCTGAATTCAATGTTTTACCCAAGAAGACATGGAAATGTATGGGAGAGCCCACATTAGGATATTGACCCGTTCAGCTGAAACTGGAAAATCAACATAAAGTTCTACCAATTGGGAGACTGAAAGGAGTAACAGTAGATCTGGACAGAGTGCGCACTAAAGCCGAATTCAAAGTAATAAAGATAGTGGACGAAACAACACCTTACCCAACATTGCTCGACTTGGATTGGGCATTTGATAACCAAGCCATAATCAAATTAAAGACATGAAAGGTGACATTTGAGTCAGGAGAATACAAGGTCATTGCACCATTAGACCCATCAGAAGGGGAAAGGCTCATAGAGCCTACTTGCTTGGATTTGGAGGAAATTAGACAGTTGAACATAACAACTGCTCGAGATCAGGACTATGTAAACCCAACTGCAGATGGGATACTCAGTTGGAGAAGCGTCACCTCATGTGCATCAGACTCAGATACTGGCAATAGAGGCTACATGAATTTTCCACAAGAATGTGCATAATAATAGACCACACAGTAAGATGGGTAGGTACAGAGATCAGGGAACCATCGAGATTCCATGGGGTAAAAAATCTAGAAGCATTCTTGGGACGTTACAAAGATGAAGCATTAGAAAATCATAGACTCTTAGAACTAGATATAGCACTTAAGGACACACCTGCAATATGGTGGGGTGAACACAAAGAAACAATCAAGGATTGGTACCCATGTAAGCGGTTAATGTGCATTAGGTTTGGCGTAGAACAAATAAGCAACCAACAGAAAAAATATGATGGACAGGGGGCACCAACAGAACACTTGGAGAATTGCAGATCATTGTGGAAAATGACACCCCCAGAAGAATTGCCTCATCATTTCATACACACATTAGAGGGCATCCCAGCAAACTAGTATATGGACCAGGAACTGTGCATAGGAACTACGAGCTAGACAATACTACAACATAACTTTATAGTCACTTTCTCATTTGAACATGAGAAACCCAACATAAATGCAACACTTAAACAAATAAGAGGTGTGATATTCATTAAGGAACCAGAGTTCGAACTCATAACAAAAGAACAACAATGGAATAGACAGACAGTGAAATAATTGTTGTCATGCTACCATGTGGAGAAATAAGTACCAGATGAAGACGATCTGCATGATATTCAGATTGAGGAAGTTGAAGGAGAAAGAAAAGTGGAAGGTCCATCTATAGAATTAGAAGTAATTTTGCGCCGATCAAGGTGAAGAAAGTCAACATTGGGAAAATTGAGAATCCCAAAATGTCCAGCATTGGAGACTACTTGGATGAGAAAACAATGGAAAGAATAACAGAGTTAATGCACGAGTACAACAACCTATTCCCCACAACGTTCACAGAACTGAACGACATTGCAGGAGAGCTAGGTGAAATGAGGATACCACTCATAACTGAGGCAAGACCAATCAAACAACAACCATAGAGACTAAATCCAATATATAAACAAAAATTCAAAGTTGAAATCAATAGGATGATGGAAGCTGGAATCATAGAACCTGTGGAAGAATCTGAATGGATAAGCCCGATGGTAGAACGATGTATGAATGAATTAATGGATCCAATTACATTACATGCATGAATGAGAATGATAGTATATTTCTTTAACAATTAGATATATCTCATAGTGTGCAAATCACATATCCCCATTCAATCCTTGACTGCAAGCACTTGAGTATTGCAGTCACCCATTAAGACTATCTCGGGTGAGACTACGCAGTGCACTCTGTGTACTGCATTGCCTTATGGTTTACTAGGAGGGCCGATAGTTTTAGAGGCTTTGTTGGATCCCTAGTAGACCTGAACCTGGGCGAAATCATGTTAAAGGTATAACTCATATAAGAAACCAACAATCATCTATAAATTAGACATAGTACACAGAATTTCCCAATGATGGGACCGAAACAGGTCCAAAAACATCACTATGAACTAGCTGTAAAAGCCCTTCTTCCCTTGTTGCACCAGAGCAGAATATTACCCGATTATGCTTCCCATATACACAATGTTCACAGAAATCAAAATACAGAGAGAATTTACACATACCTTCAACCATACCTTTATCGTGTAGTAGTCGAAGACCCTTCTCTCCAATATGCCCCAATCTTTGATGCCACAACATAAACTTTTCTCCAGAGACTGTAGGAGTTATTTATTATTCAACTCCAATATCAGGAACAATGGAACTATTACACCCATCACTAATAGTGTTTCCTTGCAAATTATGCATAGTTTCAAACTGAACTCTCTTCAACAACACCATTGCTCCTCGAACCATCCTGCAAGTTTCCTTTTCAAATATTGTTTTTACCCTTGCATCATTCATTTTTCTTACAAAAATCAAATTTCTGGACAATACTAGGATGTGCATAACATGAGGTAGTGTTATAATCCTTCCATCTATGATCCTCAACTTGACTTTTCCTTGACCTATGATTCTGGTTGTCGAGTCATTACCTAGGAAAACATTACCTCCATCATACCTTTCATATTCATAGAACCACTCCCTGTTGTTACAAGGGAAAAACTCTCCATCGCCAAGGGTAAACCACAATAGACAGGTATGACTGCATAAATCAACTTAATTCCATTGTATGTTATATAAACTAATGTGCAATATAAGAAAGAGGCCTACCTCAATCCAATGTTCGATGATGTATATCGTTGAGCACTTCGACCCAAAGCTTTATACCTGCAATAATTTCTTAAAAAATGAGCATAGCAAGTACATGGTGATAGTATAAAGGGTTTAGCACATTAGATAACATAATCCATTAATAAACATTACAAACATGCCCGTGGATAATAATCATGCATTTGCACGATACCAATAGGATGGGAAAGGAGCATTTCTATTAATAATTGATCAGTAGAAGTGACAACATTACTGACTTCCGTGTTGGCACGGTTCGAAACCAAGAAACCAAATTCCTTCCAACTAGGCCTCTGCCACTTCAATCCTCCACCAAAGGCAAGCTCATAGGAGAGATACAATGAGGTTCTCCCAATAATAGGGAAATATCTTGGGGGATGAACACTGTGTTCAGACTTGAGGGACAAAGGGATGCAGATTCAATATGAAGTAATTTCTCCAGAGTAACTTTTCTCTCAAAGTTGAATGCTTTCTCCTATTTTCCATAGCTCGAAATTGTGATTTTATATTCTTCAAAATGCAACTAAAGGGTCGAGTTAGAATGTTTCCATTATGTGGAAGGACAAGGATCAGAGATCTCATGTCGTGACATGGAAACCCGACTCCATTTTGTATTTTCTGACACAAATCTCTATGTACATGGGTTGTAGTGGAGAAGCCTGCATATACGCATGATGTATAGCAGATAGGGCATGTATATGTGGAAAAATGTGTATTTTTTTCTATGGATTCATCAAAAATGGATTACAAGTCTGCATAGGGAAATTGAAAAAGGCCCTTTGTGAAAGATAGCAATGGTGGGGAAAATCTTGCTATAACATATGCCCCCTAATGTGTGAGATCAGAGGAGTATCTGTGATGGACGAAATACATTATAAATAACCCAGGAGTGGAGTGGTAGAGAACCAGCTAGATGACCTTGATTGCTCATTACATTATGTATTGACTTTGCATACATGGCTGTCAAGAATACAATGCAGATCCATGTGGAAAATATACCAAATAAGTGTCTGTGGCCATGAATAGGCATATACAAATGAGGTTATATGCCAAAATATATCATAGTCATGAACAAGGCCCAGTGAAACCAGTATCAAAATCTATCTAAGGATATTCGTATACCATGGAGTACAATCTAATCTCCCATGATCACTGAAGTCAAATAGGTGTTGGTCCAATGAAAGGGAAGCAACAACTCAAGAAATTTGTGGCCACGTAGTGATTTCTTCAAGTCTTCTACACTATCTTCCAAGGGTGCAAGTCTACATCATGTGAATAAAGAAGTTGAGGTTGAACACAATAAGACATCGTTTGATTACCGATCATTGAGGTATACCATTAACAAACACGAGACAACCTACCAATAATGAAAGTAGGTATCAAGGAACTGAGTACATTCCTACAAGTGTGAATAAAGGAGTTGGTGTCGAACACTTGATAAATCCATTGATCAGGAGACATTGATGTATTCTGATCTGTTAATGGCGAGAGAGCCTGCCACTAATGACTACAAGCCTCAAGGTACTCATAAAACTCTAGGTCCTATATCCAGAATAAATGAGCTAAAGTCAATGGAAAGAGACCCGCTGAAAGTAGAGAATTAAGGCATCTCTCATCAGTCATCACGGGGAACAAAGCAGGAGCTTCATGATTTGGTGGAGATCAGATGAAGAATATGTTCACGACCCAATGACCCTGTGCATATTTCGCGTGTACCAAATGCAAGCGGTATATGAAAAATACCCTCTGAATAATAGCCAATGATGAAAACTGTTGACAGAGGCAAGGATACCACCAATAGAGATAATGGCATCCAAGACACTGCACAAATCCCAAAGTGTGAATATATGTCTTGCCATCGAACACAAGGGAAACCACCCAGTCAACGACCAATGATGAAATGTCGATTGTTGGGTTCAAGGTGACCTACCGATGATGCAAGTAGGGCCAGGGTACATGATAAGACCATAGTATCATGTGATTCTGAGACAAACTGAGAGTATGGCCGACATGAAAAGTCAATATTTATGAGGAGTTTCCAACACAGGTTGATAGACTTCCTTTGAACAAGAGCATGAGACATATGGTGGACTCCGGCAGCATAGACTCAATGATGTGACTATTAGATGCAGGAGGCATCAATAATGTTCTCTATANAGGGGTTGGTTCTGTAGTTGGAAAGGTTAGAGTTGAGAGAGAGTTCAAGGAGTTCAAGTGTTATGATTTACGTAGTGTTACTCATGCGAGAAGGAGTAACTAGTCTAAAACATTATTGTAATGTGATTCAATCTTGTAAGTTGGGGAGCTGTAGGGAGTCAGAAGGGTAGATATTGAGGGTTAGATCACGATCTAAGGAGCCTAGTGTGATCTAGTCCACCTCATAAAATATCTTGACCCAACTAAGAACGAGTTGTAAAGCGCAGGACGTTGTAGTTTTGGAACTACCATAATGAAAGAGCTTAAGAGCCTGATATTTGTGGATGTGTCCAAGGAGGGGGTGAACCATGGTAAAACCTATGTTATGTGATTGAATGTTGTATCTCTTTTACTATCTATGAGTAGATTTTAGAATGATGTATGAATGAATTAATGGATCCAATTACATTACATGCATGAATGAGAATAACAATATATTCCTTTAACAATTAAATAGAGCTCATAGTGTGCAACTGATAGATCCCCATTCAATCCTAGAATGCAATCACTTGAGTATTGTAGTCACCCATTAAGACTATCCCGGGTGAGACTGCACAATGCACTATGTGTACTATGTTTCCTTTTGTTTTACCAGAAGGGTCGATAGTTTTAGAGGTTGTGTTGGATACCTAGTAGACCTGAACCAAGGTAAAATCATGTTAAAGGTATAACTCAGATAAGAAACCAACAAATGGTTCTGTTGTCGATTGGAACATCATAGGATTGAATGGATGGTATATGTTGAATATCTGTGGAAGGCATGTCAAAAGAATACTGAATCAGACGACAATAAGGTGAGAGAATGTGCCGCTAGAAGGGGATGTTGAGACCATGGAATCCCACAAAAGTAGAGATTGAAAGATGGCTAAAAACAAAGGATCTAGAGTTCATGCAGGAAGATAACAGAAACCCTAGAGTAACATCACACAAATATCTTGAGAAGTATGTGTTTATTGATCTGCATGAAGTATTTTTTTGTGATTTTCCACACATGTTGCAGGAGTGGATATTGAGGTTGAAGGACAACCACGCAAAAAATTGGATCTGATAGTCAGACTAGATCGTATTTCAGATCGTGCAGTTATAGTAGATGAATAAAAAATTCACCCATGCAGTATATTTTTGGCTCGACGGTATTATAGCAGGATTTATAATAGAATTTGTGGTAGATACCATGAAGTTGCACATCGCAATAGATCAAGAGTTTCTATGCAGGCCTTGAGGAATGTATATTAGATTGTTGTATACTTATATTAAGATATTTCTCTATAAAAAAGGTGTAATGAAAATGGAGTCAGAAAACTAAAATTCCCTGCGTGCATGGGGGAAGGGGGGAAGCACTGACAGAACGAGAAGAAATGGAAGGAGAAAAGGATAAAGGAAAGAGGGAGGAATATTTGGACCCAATCATGATGGATGACAACCAGATCAAGTGGATCATGGCGATAGCTGGAAATACGCGCAGTGGAGTACCCTACCAATACAAGGTGAACACAAAGAAGAGATCCATATCCGTGAGGGAAGGCTTGGCAAGTGATGAAGAGGAGGTAGAGGATCTTCGGGCTGTGGAGAAGATTGAGTAAATCCTACACATGAAATATGAGAGGAAGATGAGAGGTCCAAGAGTGGGAAGAGAAGGCAACATTCCTATACATATTAATGTTAGTGTGGAACCCATAATCCCATGTGCAACCAACACACCAAAAATAACACCACCATTTAGAAAACTGAATTTCAGGAGAAGGAAGACAATAGGAAGTACATCTACAAAAGGAAAAACAACTAGGGGAACCAGTTCAGGAAGAATTAGTCAAGTATCTACACCGCTCAAAGGTTGTAGTTCAGCATTCAGGATGGAAGGACACAATCCCACCATCAGGTGACCAGAATTCAAAGGAGAAGCATCGGAGGACCTGGAGAAGCACCTGTTTATTTGTGAAAAGATCTGGGAAGAAAAACAGATCATAGACGAGGACACTAAAATTGCACATTTAGCTATCACACTAAGGGATCGCGCACTGGATTGGTATATGAGTTTAGCCACAAACCATCCACCAAGGAAAACCAGAATGATTGCGGATATCAAAAATTCGTTGATAAATGAGTTTCAGAAGCCAAGTTCAGATGACCAATACATGAACGAGATGATAGAAATTATAAAGAAACTAGGAGAATTTGTATGGGAGATTGACCATAGATTCAAGTGACTAAAAGGAAAGTTGAAATATCTCATGACAGATATGCATCACAGGCACCTGTTCATCAATTCATTATTACCACACTTAAAATATCCACTGCGACAACAGAAGTTTCAGACACAGGAAGAGGCTCTGCAGGAAACCTTACAACTGGAAGAAAACTAATATGAGAAGATAGATACAGCCATCGAAGAGCTAAAGTAGGATCTAAAGAACTTAAAGTTCCAGCTAAACTAGAACAAAAGTAAGGGAAAACAAGAATCTGTTTGGTGTACCACATGCAAGACATAAGGACACTATAAGAATGAATGTCCAACATTCGCGCAGTACATGGCAGTAGGAATTCCAAATATGTTACCAATAGGAGGACTATGGTGTGAAGTTTTTAAGAAACAAGGCCATGATCCATATCACTGCCCAATGATGAATAAGTACCAGACAGTCCCAAAGATCTCATATTGCAACTTTTGCAGGTCAGTAGTCCATGATGACAAAGATTGTAGAACCATGGAGTTGATGAGAGGGAGGAAATTGGATGCATATAAGGTGCAAGTAGAAATGATGACCAGGCAATCTGCACCTCAGTTTAACCAGGTACCATCCCCATACAAAACTGCACAACAACCATATAACATAGCACAGCCACAGTACAACGAAGCACAACCCCACTAAAATAACGCGCAATATAATCAGGTACCTCCGTACAATACACCACGAGGGGATTGAGATGGATAAAAAGGTGGAGGACGAGCAAGAGGAGGATTTGGAAGAGGTATATGACCAATGGTATGTCACAACTGTCAATGACCAGGACACTATGCAAGAGAATTTCCACTTGCACCAGCAACTTGTATGTATTGTTACGCATCGAATCATGACACGGAAGAATGTCCTACATTATTAGGGAATATCTAGGAAAAGAGGAATCAGAACAATCAGAATGTTCAATGGATTTCAGTAGAAGTGAGGGATGAAGGAAGAAACACCAACATATTCACACGTGGAGGAGCTAAAAATGGAAACGACGCAGTACGACAAGAGCCAGTACAACACCAATGGGTGAAGAAGAATGTTGAACCAAGGAAGCAGTTCGATGTGCATAACGAGAGGGATATATTTAAGAAAGACAGAAAATAATTTCTAAAGCCTAACATTGAGTCGAATTCAACCGCGCAGCATAATAAGGAAGTACCAGAATACGAGATGCCTCCATCGTTGGATCATACCAAATAAATGCATCCCCTTGGACAAGTAAGTGCAATCAAAGGCTTTTTGCAATCATGTGTAAAATTACTAAATGATCCATCCTATGTCAAAATATTACAAAGTATGTTAGAAATATATAGCGTAGAGATAGAAGGAAATCTAGAACATAAAACAATCAATCACCTACATACAAGGAGAAGAACAAGTAGGGAGTTCAGGGTGAACACCAACATTGGAGATTTCAACATGGGAGATATCATACTAGATCTAGGATCTGAATTCAATGTTTTACCCAAGAAGACATGGAAATGTATGGGAGAGCCCACATTAGGATATTGACCCGTTCAGCTGAAACTGGAAAATCAACATAAAGTTCTACCAATTGGGAGACTGAAAGGAGTAACAGTAGATCTGGACAGAGTGCGCACTAAAGCCGAATTCAAAGTAATAAAGATAGTGGACGAAACAACACCTTACCCAACATTGCTCGACTTGGATTGGGCATTTGATAACCAAGCCATAATCAAATTAAAGACATGAAAGGTGACATTTGAGTCAGGAGAATACAAGGTCATTGCACCATTAGACCCATCAGAAGGGGAAAGGCTCATAGAGCCTACTTGCTTGGATTTGGAGGAAATTAGACAGTTGAACATAACAACTGCTCGAGATCAGGACTATGTAAACCCAACTGCAGATGGGATACTCAGTTGGAGAAGCGTCACCTCATGTGCATCAGACTCAGATACTGGCAATAGAGGCTACATGAATTTTCCACAAGAATGTGCATAATAATAGACCACACAGTAAGATGGGTAGGTACAGAGATCAGGGAACCATCGAGATTCCATGGGGTAAAAAATCTAGAAGCATTCTTGGGACGTTACAAAGATGAAGCATTAGAAAATCATAGACTCTTAGAACTAGATATAGCACTTAAGGACACACCTGCAATATGGTGGGGTGAACACAAAGAAACAATCAAGGATTGGTACCCATGTAAGCGGTTAATGTGCATTAGGTTTGGCGTAGAACAAATAAGCAACCAACAGAAAAAATATGATGGACAGGGGGCACCAACAGAACACTTGGAGAATTGCAGATCATTGTGGAAAATGACACCCCCAGAAGAATTGCCTCATCATTTCATACACACATTAGAGGGCATCCCAGCAAACTAGTATATGGACCAGGAACTGTGCATAGGAACTACGAGCTAGACAATACTACAACATAACTTTATAGTCACTTTCTCATTTGAACATGAGAAACCCAACATAAATGCAACACTTAAACAAATAAGAGGTGTGATATTCATTAAGGAACCAGAGTTCGAACTCATAACAAAAGAACAACAATGGAATAGACAGACAGTGAAATAATTGTTGTCATGCTACCATGTGGAGAAATAAGTACCAGATGAAGACGATCTGCATGATATTCAGATTGAGGAAGTTGAAGGAGAAAGAAAAGTGGAAGGTCCATCTATAGAATTAGAAGTAATTTTGCGCCGATCAAGGTGAAGAAAGTCAACATTGGGAAAATTGAGAATCCCAAAATGTCCAGCATTGGAGACTACTTGGATGAGAAAACAATGGAAAGAATAACAGAGTTAATGCACGAGTACAACAACCTATTCCCCACAACGTTCACAGAACTGAACGACATTGCAGGAGAGCTAGGTGAAATGAGGATACCACTCATAACTGAGGCAAGACCAATCAAACAACAACCATAGAGACTAAATCCAATATATAAACAAAAATTCAAAGTTGAAATCAATAGGATGATGGAAGCTGGAATCATAGAACCTGTGGAAGAATCTGAATGGATAAGCCCGATGGTAGAACGATGTATGAATGAATTAATGGATCCAATTACATTACATGCATGAATGAGAATGATAGTATATTTCTTTAACAATTAGATATATCTCATAGTGTGCAAATCACATATCCCCATTCAATCCTTGACTGCAAGCACTTGAGTATTGCAGTCACCCATTAAGACTATCTCGGGTGAGACTACGCAGTGCACTCTGTGTACTGCATTGCCTTATGGTTTACTAGGAGGGCCGATAGTTTTAGAGGCTTTGTTGGATCCCTAGTAGACCTGAACCTGGGCGAAATCATGTTAAAGGTATAACTCATATAAGAAACCAACAATCATCTATAAATTAGACATAGTACACAGAATTTCCCAATGATGGGACCGAAACAGGTCCAAAAACATCACTATGAACTAGCTGTAAAAGCCCTTCTTCCCTTGTTGCACCAGAGCAGAATATTACCCGATTATGCTTCCCATATACACAATGTTCACAGAAATCAAAATACAGAGAGAATTTACACATACCTTCAACCATACCTTTATCGTGTAGTAGTCGAAGACCCTTCTCTCCAATATGCCCCAATCTTTGATGCCACAACATAAACTTTTCTCCAGAGACTGTAGGAGTTATTTATTATTCAACTCCAATATCAGGAACAATGGAACTATTACACCCATCACTAATAGTGTTTCCTTGCAAATTATGCATAGTTTCAAACTGAACTCTCTTCAACAACACCATTGCTCCTCGAACCATCCTGCAAGTTTCCTTTTCAAATATTGTTTTTACCCTTGCATCATTCATTTTTCTTACAAAAATCAAATTTCTGGACAATACTAGGATGTGCATAACATGAGGTAGTGTTATAATCCTTCCATCTATGATCCTCAACTTGACTTTTCCTTGACCTATGATTCTGGTTGTCGAGTCATTACCTAGGAAAACATTACCTCCATCATACCTTTCATATTCATAGAACCACTCCCTGTTGTTACAAGGGAAAAACTCTCCATCGCCAAGGGTAAACCACAATAGACAGGTATGACTGCATAAATCAACTTAATTCCATTGTATGTTATATAAACTAATGTGCAATATAAGAAAGAGGCCTACCTCAATCCAATGTTCGATGATGTATATCGTTGAGCACTTCGACCCAAAGCTTTATACCTGCAATAATTTCTTAAAAAATGAGCATAGCAAGTACATGGTGATAGTATAAAGGGTTTAGCACATTAGATAACATAATCCATTAATAAACATTACAAACATGCCCGTGGATAATAATCATGCATTTGCACGATACCAATAGGATGGGAAAGGAGCATTTCTATTAATAATTGATCAGTAGAAGTGACAACATTACTGACTTCCGTGTTGGCACGGTTCGAAACCAAGAAACCAAATTCCTTCCAACTAGGCCTCTGCCACTTCAATCCTCCACCAAAGGCAAGCTCATAGGAGAGATACAATGAGGTTCTCCCAATAATAGGGAAATATCTTGGGGGATGAACACTGTGTTCAGACTTGAGGGACAAAGGGATGCAGATTCAATATGAAGTAATTTCTCCAGAGTAACTTTTCTCTCAAAGTTGAATGCTTTCTCCTATTTTCCATAGCTCGAAATTGTGATTTTATATTCTTCAAAATGCAACTAAAGGGTCGAGTTAGAATGTTTCCATTATGTGGAAGGACAAGGATCAGAGATCTCATGTCGTGACATGGAAACCCGACTCCATTTTGTATTTTCTGACACAAATCTCTATGTACATGGGTTGTAGTGGAGAAGCCTGCATATACGCATGATGTATAGCAGATAGGGCATGTATATGTGGAAAAATGTGTATTTTTTTCTATGGATTCATCAAAAATGGATTACAAGTCTGCATAGGGAAATTGAAAAAGGCCCTTTGTGAAAGATAGCAATGGTGGGGAAAATCTTGCTATAACATATGCCCCCTAATGTGTGAGATCAGAGGAGTATCTGTGATGGACGAAATACATTATAAATAACCCAGGAGTGGAGTGGTAGAGAACCAGCTAGATGACCTTGATTGCTCATTACATTATGTATTGACTTTGCATACATGGCTGTCAAGAATACAATGCAGATCCATGTGGAAAATATACCAAATAAGTGTCTGTGGCCATGAATAGGCATATACAAATGAGGTTATATGCCAAAATATATCATAGTCATGAACAAGGCCCAGTGAAACCAGTATCAAAATCTATCTAAGGATATTCGTATACCATGGAGTACAATCTAATCTCCCATGATCACTGAAGTCAAATAGGTGTTGGTCCAATGAAAGGGAAGCAACAACTCAAGAAATTTGTGGCCACGTAGTGATTTCTTCAAGTCTTCTACACTATCTTCCAAGGGTGCAAGTCTACATCATGTGAATAAAGAAGTTGAGGTTGAACACAATAAGACATCGTTTGATTACCGATCATTGAGGTATACCATTAACAAACACGAGACAACCTACCAATAATGAAAGTAGGTATCAAGGAACTGAGTACATTCCTACAAGTGTGAATAAAGGAGTTGGTGTCGAACACTTGATAAATCCATTGATCAGGAGACATTGATGTATTCTGATCTGTTAATGGCGAGAGAGCCTGCCACTAATGACTACAAGCCTCAAGGTACTCATAAAACTCTAGGTCCTATATCCAGAATAAATGAGCTAAAGTCAATGGAAAGAGACCCGCTGAAAGTAGAGAATTAAGGCATCTCTCATCAGTCATCACGGGGAACAAAGCAGGAGCTTCATGATTTGGTGGAGATCAGATGAAGAATATGTTCACGACCCAATGACCCTGTGCATATTTCGCGTGTACCAAATGCAAGCGGTATATGAAAAATACCCTCTGAATAATAGCCAATGATGAAAACTGTTGACAGAGGCAAGGATACCACCAATAGAGATAATGGCATCCAAGACACTGCACAAATCCCAAAGTGTGAATATATGTCTTGCCATCGAACACAAGGGAAACCACCCAGTCAACGACCAATGATGAAATGTCGATTGTTGGGTTCAAGGTGACCTACCGATGATGCAAGTAGGGCCAGGGTACATGATAAGACCATAGTATCATGTGATTCTGAGACAAACTGAGAGTATGGCCGACATGAAAAGTCAATATTTATGAGGAGTTTCCAACACAGGTTGATAGACTTCCTTTGAACAAGAGCATGAGACATATGGTGGACTCCGGCAGCATAGACTCAATGATGTGACTATTAGATGCAGGAGGCATCAATAATGTTCTCTATAGGGACTGGAAGAGTAACCAGTTGGTAGATAAAACTTTGTGATGAGATCAGCTTCCTAAGGCCATGCTAAACCCAAAATTATGATGACACAAGGTCTCAATAATGTTTTTCTCTGTTTAAAGGCGACACGTCTGCTGCCAATTATAATATAGTACTCCCTTCCTGCCCATAATTTTTTGTTTTTTCATAACGAATGAATGTTATGCTATAGAGGAGGAAACGAGTGTCGAAAGTAAGGAAAACTAGTTCCAGCAGTGGAATGTACCTATGCTTAATGCAAGGAAATGCATGCGGGAGATGGACACTTAGGGTGATGTTCCCTCCAAGGTATAGGGTGTCAAACTACGAAGGACATAAACAAGGATCTGCTTGGTTGAGGATGCAAAAACTTCTTAGGCAACGATTTATAATGCAAAGCGAGAACAAGCTAAAGGCTCAATACTGCAAGCAGGGGCATGAGACGCAATCACAACTTAATGCCAAAAAATATCCATTTTTATGTCTTGTAGTCTACTTGGTGCGAAAAATGGGTAAAATTGTGCCAAATAGACGTCTTTTCAAATCCAATTTATGAGTGTGAAAAAGACAAGTTCACTCGGCAATATTTTCTATTTTTTATAATGAGTCGAAAAAGAGCTTAACTAAGACTCGTGACCTTTCAAATCCAATTTAATGAGTGTGAAAGGGACAAATCACTCGACAGTATTTTCATTTTTTAGATGAGTCGGAAAAGAGCTTAACTAATACTCATTTTGTTGTCTTAATCAACATGTAAAGAGGGAGGCCAAGGCTCCCATCTCAATCTTCTGTGGAAAGTCAGTATCTCATGGATAGCTGACAAAAGCTTGGGAAAACCCAAAGCTCTCCAAGTCGAGGAGGAGAAAGTGATAAAGGAGGATACAGTCTCCATGATGGTTCGAATAATGTATATTAACGGAAAAGACATAGGTGGGGTTATGGGATGCCCCATCAGGTTGTCCCAATCGAAGGGAACCTCGGACTTGGAGGGAGAGAATTCAAGGGAAGAATAAATCTCTCTCGTTCAGAAGGGGGAGGATTTGGAATGTTTATGACATGACTGAAAGGTGCATCACTCTCTTCGGGGAGATTAGGATTGACCAGATATTGCACTAGTGTGGCCACTTCTTCAATTATAGGTTGAAGAGGATGCATAGTAATGGGGGAAAGAGACACTTCACCCTTGACAAAGCAGGTGAGGTTTTGAGAGGATCACGTCGATGGAACCATAGAGACGATCAAAGGAGAAGTGGTGTGAGGAGAAACCATGGATCCCTCAAAATATAAAGGGCTCTTGGGTGAGCCCCATGCTTCTAGTATCCCGGTAGTATCCAAGCACAAATGAGTAAGGTGACTTCCTTCACAATTCCTACAAAGGAATTTAGGCTTACATCTGAGACGTCTAGGCTTCTCGATGTCACTAGCTGAGCAAAGTACGTCATTTCCTGTATGATGAATATAGGTTGGAGACATGACACGGCTATGATTTGGGGTAAAAAGTATGGTTCCCTCAACATAATTGGCAGAGGTTGGGAGCAAGTTGTCAACATAATTTGTAGACAAATTTGACCCATCTCCAACATGACTAGTAGAGGTTTTGGAGCACCAGTATGACTGACAGTGATTGGTTTAGTAATAGATTATGGCATTTGATTCCAAGGTCTAGGGAAATATTGATTCTGAAAAATTGCATGCCAGAAAGGATCCTGGTATACCCCCTGTTCCAGCCCAGAAAAGTGGTGGCCAATGCCAAAATGGTCCGAAGAGCTTTGGACAGGTATCGTCACTGAGGTTTGTGAAGAGACTGAGATAGGATAAGAATTATTTGAGTGAGGATATATGTTGCGCCCTTGTGAAGGGGTTCCATAAAGAGGGTAGCCCGAACCGTAAAATTGATTCTCCCCATATGAAAGACCCAGGGGTACTTGAGGACCTATCATGGAAAAAGTGTTTGAAGGTACTGACATGGAAAACGAAAGATACATGGGTGGGGTGTAATAAGTGACCCATCTAAGTACTGGCTCCTGAAAGAGCATAGCTAGTATTGGATCCATAAGGGGGAAGGTTCCAACCTCTCATGGGAACACGACTCATATCAAACGAAAAAGTAGGCATCGGAGCCATGGTGCCCCCAGATCCAATGCTAGGATTCATATATGTGGGTCAGAGAGAGGATTGAATGGGGGAAGGCATATTAATAGAAAAATGACTAGAGACCCAATGTGCGGACTGAGCATTGTAGTTCTTCATACCATTGTAAAAAGTGTAAGGGTCCATCCCCATGAAATGAGAAGGCATCATGGGGTGGGTAGCAATGAATGAGGGAGAAAAATAAAATCCATTGTCCATAATGATGAAACCCAAAATAGACTCCTAAGGCCAACTAGTAGTCAAAGAGCATACCAAAAAGTTAAATGACCAATATGTATGCAAATGGGCTAAAGTGGTTGAGTGGCCTCCCTCGCTAAAGAAGGTATGTCTCATCCAAGAGGGACTTGAGACTCCCCGCTAAAGTTTGGAGGTAACAGAATTAGTTATAAGGGCCCTCGTGGGTTTAACAACCAGTTGGTCAGATCCCCCCAAAGAGGTAATCTTCCATAAAGGTTCTGTGTTATCTGACCCAGGGTACAAGAAGAATAACCCCTACAAGTAACCTATGAGATACCTAAGTCAAGCAACTAATAAACAACTTTCTAATCGATGCACAGGCGAGCAGTCATAATTTTGGATCACCGTATGGGCAGGGCATCAAAGCCCAAAAAATTGAAAGCATTGCCTCTCATAGAGGTATGGGTACTATCAAGATCCCCAAATATGAATAAATCCACATAAATATCTCTGACGCTAGGTGAGTATCCAAGGGTTATCCCTTCAACTAACTGTGTGCGACCTCGTGATTAACTCCGGTGTGAGTGGAGCCTCCTGATCTTACCAATTATACAATGGAATTCTCAACTCCCTGTCTCAAACACATATGTTTATTTAATTGCCTTGGAGAAGTTTACTCA
>JZKD02S0596943.1:6506-43739 GCA_000966675.3 Picea glauca | reverse complement strand
CAAGATATTTGTATGAAGTCACTTCCTCCAAGTTGTTGTTGTCATATACAAAGGTATCATAAGGGATCTTATTGGATTTAATAATCATGACCTTAGTCTTATTAGTATTAACAGTGAAACCCATATTGGAGCAAAAATCCTTGAGGATTCTTAGTTGGTTTTCAAGATCATGGGGACTTCTTGCCATAAGAACAATATCATCGGCATAAAGAAGAAGATTGATGACTATACCAGTGAGAGTAGGGCCGACACAACCTGTTTTTTCCAAGCATTCTTCTAACTTATCAATGTATATGCCAAAAAGGGTAGGGGATGAGGGACAACCTTGTTTGACTCCAATATTGCAGTTAATCTCTTTTGACCAGCCCTTAGTGTTTTTAAACTTAGCAATAACGTTCTCATACATCCTTATTGCAGCAGCCCTCAACTCGAGATGCACTTTTATCTCTTCCAACCTATTCTAAAGGTTTTTCCTAGGAACCATGCCAAAAGATTTTCTAAAGTCAACAAAACAACAAAGAAGATTGGTTTTAGTCTTGTGGAACTCCTCTGCAATGATCCTAAAGGTAAAAAGATGGTCCACAGTTGAATGATATCTCCTAAACCCGACCTGGACTTTAACTCTTTTACCGTGACTTTCTAGCCAAATGTTAATCTTCTTTTCCAAAATAATTCCATAAAGCTTGGCTAAAATCGGGCTAATCATAATGGTCCTATAATTAGAGGGAATGTTTTTATCCCCATTTTTAAAAATAGGAACAATGAGGCTTTGTGTCCATGGTTTAGGGAAGCCCTACTTGACTACTAAATTGAAGAGCTTGTGTATGTGAGGGATAAGGATTGGCCCTCCGATTTTAAAAAATTTAGCGTGGTAGCCTTCAATGTCCTTAGCTTTCCCATTTGTGAGCCACTTAACCCTGAACTCTATGTCATCTAAAGAAAAAACTTCTTTCTTTGTAGGGACAATAAGAATGGTGTCCATAGCAAGTTAAATAAAATATAAATAAAAAGAAAAAAAAATAGTTAAATAAAATATAAATAAAAAGATAAACAAAATATAATATAAAATGAAAAATTATTATTATTAAATTTTAAGATAAATTCTATAATACATATACCTATATATAATAATAATAAAAAAAAGAGAGTATAAATCAAAATTACTTTATTTCCATTCAAAATCAAAATCAAAATTAAATAATTATATATGTTTAACCAATTACTTTATTTCCATTCAAAATTAAGATCAAAATTAAATAATTATATATGTTTAACCAATAATATCGATAAAATTAAGAATGGTTTATGTGTTTCTTAAATTTAAAATAATGTATTTCTTGGATTTAAAATAAATCAGTGTTATTTAACTATTTTTCTCTTAAGATTAAGTGTTATTTGAACTTGTGACCTCTTAAGAGGAAACACATGTACTTAACCATTAGGCCCACTCAGGTTGTATGTGTGACAAAATACATCTATGGGTTATGGATAATTCTAAAAGATTTTTAGTTGTTATTAATAACAACAAATTATATACTCATAGATGTTGGGTTGAAGAGGAGGGGGAATGGATAATTCTAAAAGAATTTTAGTTGCTATTAATAACAATAAATTATGTACTCATAGATGTTGGGTTGAAGAGGAGGGGGAGGCCCCCAAAAATCACCCTAGAGATCTTTTAAGATTATATGGAATCATTAGAAAAAAGGAGAGAAGAGAGATGCCAAAAGCCAAATAGAGTTAGAATCATTAGAAAAAAAAGGAGTGAAGAAAGAGAGGTAAAACTCCAAATAAACTAGAAGCAATGCTTATAAAAAAATTAGACTCTTAAAAGATACCATTCAAACTCAAATAGATGATAGATTCTTAGGGGTATAGGATTGAAGAAATGGAAAAACATAAACAATCAACCCAAGAAGGAGAGGTGAAGAAAATCACAATATGAGAGATAGGATTAAAGAGCTAGAAGAAAAACTAACCAACAATTTGACCCTCAGTAATCTCGAAAACAAATTAGATATCAAACCCATCAAAGATGAAATGAATAAACTAATTGAATTGGAATATGAGCTTAATAAAAGAGCCTTGAACCTCATAATTTTTGGTATAAAAGAACAACAAGAGGAGTATACGCTAGCAATAGTAAAAGAAGAATTAAATAATAAATTACAAATTGATACAACTTACCTCATAGAAGCAAAGAGGCTAGGAAAAATAATATTGATCTGAGCTTAAAAGGGTGAGGAATGTTTATAAATGAAGGCCTCTTCCCGAAGACCAAGTTGAATTAAGGGAGGAAGTTCAAAAGGTAAAAGAAGCCAGGAAAGAAGGAAAATGGGCAATAATTAGAAATCGAAAAGCTATTGTTAGGGATAAAGACAAGAAGGATAATAATAAATAGGAAATTGGGACACTCAGGATCCTTTTTTGGAACTATCATGGTTTTCCATGGTGCAAAATTCCTATGATAAGTTGGATCCAAACTGATATTGATATTATTTGTCTAGTTGAAACTTGGAAGCATGAAGAGTCTAAGGTCCCTAGCATAGAAGGATTTGTCTTTTGGTCAACATGGAACAAAAAGTCCCACTGTAGAGGGATAGGAGGCATAGATTGTTATATTAGAAAGAGCATTTCTCCTCACATTCAACTTCATAAGATCGACCATCTAAATCAGTTCATTTAGATAGAAATTTTAGACACCAATGCTAAGAAGATGTATATACAAATTTTATGTTTTGCACCTATTAATTCTACTTTTTATAAGAAAAATAATCTAGATAGCAATTGTCCCGATAATAATTTAGAACAAGATATTTATAATTTGAAAAATGAAGGTAATATCCTCCTACTGGGAGACTTTAATGCTAGGACTGCAACTAAACAAGATACTCTTTTAATCACTGATTTCAACCATAATCCTTTATGGCTAGATGAGGACTTTGTTTTATCTAATAGCTACAAAGGAAGCTCTAAAGACCTAATTGAGAATTTGTTTGGTACTGAGTTGGTCAATCTCTGTAGCTCTCAAGACCTAATAATTTGCAATGGAGTAATGAAGTGACCAAACTCTAACCACATGACTTGTATTCATGGGCTAGGTAGTAGTTTCATAGATTATATGATATCTAATAGATCCTCGTTTCCAACCAAATAACAACTTTTAAATGACCATGAACCCGCCTCTCATCATAAACCTTTAACCCTAACTATAAACTTTTCCATGAACAAGAGCGTCATTGAAGAGAATTTTGATAATCAAAGACAATTGCACTTTGAAAAAAACAAAGTTTACCTTTTCTTAAAGGATTTAAATAGTAAATTACATCTCCTAACTTATAAGGACAACATTGAATAACTCTGTCATAATTTTACAACTACCCTTTTCACTTCTATTAACAAGTTCTCTTTCGAGGTGTCATGTAAAAAGAATAATAGAACGACCAACCCTTGGTATGATAAAGAATGCAAAATTGCTAGGAAATCCATTAGGGATGCTTCTAATGAGTCCTTGAAAATCAATAAGATCAATACATGCAAATCCCTAATTAAAAGGGAAAAAAGGTACTATATCAATAAAAGGCAAGAGCGACTTTCATAACTATCTAAGTTGGATCCTAAGTAGTTATGGAGCCAAATTCTAAACTGCAATACTAAAGAAAATAATAGGATTCCCTTAAGGAATGGAATTCCTACCTTAAAAGTATTTATGAGTTCCCTAATGTCATGGATACCATTCCTATTTTCCCTACAAAGGATGCGATTTTTTCTTTAGATGACATAGATTTCAGGGTTAAGCGACTTGCAAATGGGAAAGCTAAGGACATTGAAGGCTACGAAGCTGAAATTTTTAAAATCGAAGGGCCTATCCTTATCCCTCACATACACAAGCTCCTCAATTTAACAGTCAAGCAGGGCTTCCCTAAACCCTGCATGCAAAGTCTCATTGTTCCTATTATTAAAAATGGGGATAGAAACATTCCCTCTAATTATAGGACCAATATGATTAGCTCGATTTTAGCCAAGCTTTATGGAATTATTTTGGAAAAGAAGATTATCCTTTGGCTAGAAAGTCATGGTAAAAGAGATAAAGGCCAAGCAGGGTTTAGGAGATATCATTCAAATGTGGACCATGTTGTTACCTTTAGCATCATTGTAGAGGAGTTCCGCAACACTAAAACCAATATTTTTTGTTGTTTTGTTGACTTTAGAAAAACTTTTGACATGGTTCCTAGGAAAAACCTTTGGAATAGGTTGGAAGAGATAAAAGTGTCTCTCGAGTTGAGGGCTGCTGCAATAAGGATGTATGAGAACATTATTTCTAAGTTTAAAAACACTGAGGGCTGGTCGAAAGATATTAACTGCAATATTGGAGTCAAACAAGGTTGTCCCTTGTCCCCTACCCTTTTTGCAATATACATTGACAAGTTAGAAGATTGTTTGGAAAAACAAGGTTGTGTCGGCCTTACTCTTACTGGTATAGTTATCAATATTCTTCTTTATGTTGATGATATCGTTCTTATGGAAAGGAGTCCTTGTGATCTTTAAAACCAACTAAGAATCCTCAAGGATTTTTGCTCCAATATGTGTATGACTGTTAATATTGATAACACTAAGGTCATGATTATTAAATCCAACAAAATCACTTATGATACCTTCGTATATGACAACAAAAACTTGGATAAAGTGACTTCATACAAATATCTTGGAATCGATATTCACCACAAGCGCAACTGGAATTATAGCATTGAGAAAATGATTATTTGGGGATGGAAAGCTTATTATGGGATTGAAAATAATTGTAATTCAGTTGATCTTTGGATTTGGGATAAGAAGAAACTCCTCTTTGAGACTCTCGCTACACCTAATATTATTTATGGATGTGAATTATGTGGTTGTAGTATCTCTTGTGAATCCTGGAGAAAGAGAAAATACAAAAGAATTTTATAACCTATAATCTTAAAATTAAAGGAAATACGCCCTATCGCATTGTCCTCTTAGAAATAAGCCTCTCCCCCATTGAGAGCATGACTATGACTAGATACCTAATGTATAAGAACAAGTTAAACAACATGGAAGACAATAGGATTCCTAAAATTGCTTCAAAATCGAGTCGTAACCACCATCGACTCAAGTGAGGATGGCATAAAGATGCCTAGTCTTGTCTAAACTATTGGGGAATCATGGAAGACACTATTTTGCACGAATCTCTTGACTTGATAGGCTATAATTTGATGGGCTATGATTCGATGGACTAGTTTTTGCACGAATCTCTTGACTTGATAGGGTATAATTTGATGGACTAGTTTTTGCACGAATCTCTTGACTTGATATGGTATAATGAAAATTTTGCATGAATCTCTTGACTTGATACGGTATAATTCGATGGACTATTTTTTAATAATTATGCATTGCATTTATTTTGAACAAAATTGCATCCGGGCTTTGCATTTAAACTTTTCTATGACAAATTAGGGAAATAAACAGAGTAAAAAAATGAATTTCTATTGTAAAATAAAATTAAAATTAAAGGATGGTTGAAAAAATATACATGATTTTTTAATATTTTTATTATATTTACATTCATATCAATTAATTAGTAGACATTTTTTTTCACAAGAATTGGGGAATTTTATATCATTAAAATGGTGTGGTCAAGACCACTGAGATACATAATGATAGCTTCAAAAAGTCACAGAGACCTTCATAGCTAAGAGTTAATCCAGAGTTTACAAAAATTGTGCCTGGTTCCTTAAGGACTGCCCAAAAACTTATACTGCTACTATGCTGAGAGGTATACAACTGATAGAATATATCGTTAATACATATAGATAAAAAAAACATAACTACTACATTTTTAGAGGAAATCAACTACTAGGTTCATGCGTGATTGCTTGTGTTCCTTGTTGATCCCAAGTTGCTTCAGTGGGCTCGTTGAGGTCTTCTGAGCCCTACTCTTCTCACTATTGGTTGGGATACTAAAGGGGTCATTTTCTTTTTTTCTTATTACCGTCCAACCAACATTTAGAGATAGAGGGGTTAATGCAAGTCATGTCATACCCTCTTCCTGGATCTGGAGGGTCTGAATTTCATGATGCCTTGGATTCATCCACTTCATTAGCCCAATTTACCAATGCAGTGGAGCTATGGTGAACCTAGGATTCTTTACCTAGATCTAGAGAAGTCGAATCTTCTTTTTCCTCAAGCTTTCGAGGAGATTCTTCTTGCATTTCGGGTTTCCTAGTAATCTCTTATGTGACCTTGATGACCTCTATTTCATATTTAAAGACTTCCAATGGAGGGTCTAGATCTGGAGAGTCCACGTCGAATGGAAACAATGGATCTTCATTGGACACCTCGTAGAGTCCTCTTTGGCAATAAGTTGATGATCAATGTGGGAGCCAAACCACCAAGTTGGTTTGCGTTGCTTTTGATATTTCTTAGGACCCCTAGGGCAATGCGCTGCCAAGTGACATGTACCAAAACATGCATGATATTGAAAAGCAATTTTTTCATAATCCATCTTTTGGGTTCACAAATAGTTATCCCCTGTCAAGTTTATTTACGTCGGGAACCCTTTGCTAAAATCCATTTCTACACAGATCTGAGCATAGGTGCAGATGTTATAGTTTTATGATTAAGGGATTCTATAATGAAACCTACCCAAAGAATTACCAATGGCGTGAAGAGAGGATAAGCCCCAAAAATGCAGGGGTAGATTTGGGAGCCTAGCCCAAAAGGGAGTCGAAGATAATGAATCCTTCGAAGGATCAAAAGAAGGAGACCAAGGCTTCATACATAATCTGGAACAACCCCAGAACTAGGGAGCATAACTAAAGATCAAATCTTTATCTTCTTGAAGATCAAACTCCGCAATGAAAAACCCTTGAGCACAAGGGTGAATGAAAACTTCACCTTTCAAAACTGACAACCAAGATCTTGACATCCATTCATGAAGATTAACAAGATGAGTCCAAATACCATTAAAACGGTAGATGAGTGTTGTGGAGCTTAGACGGGTAACTTGGAAATAACGTCCTTCCTCATAGGGATGGAAGGAGCGAGAGATTATTGCACCAAACAAGATGGAGGAACAACATTGGCATTCCTAGAAACAACATAACTGAAAGAACTAGCATGATTAGCAGCAGAACCAGAGACCAATCCTTTGAGAGAGCAACCCGACGACGCACCAAAGGACCCGGAGTGCATAGGTCTGAGAATAGGGAGATAAGAAACTAAACTTGAAACAATACAATTGGAGAAAAGAGCCACCATCACGAATCCAACAGTCGAGGGGGAAATCCCCAAACAATCATGTAGATGGCCAAGGTTAAACCCTAGCCGCAAGAGTCACTACCCATAAAGATAACAACAACACCTATGTTTTTTTAATATTCAAAAATTAATAAACATTTTTAGTTTCACAAAAAATTATTATTATAACTTTTATAAATAATGATTATTTTCAAAAATTAAAAGATAAAATCCAATAAATCAAAATCACCTTTTTAATATAAATATAAAATTTGGTTAAACAATAAAAACATGACTTTCCAATACTTCTATTACATTTCAATAGTACACTACTTTTAATTTCACAAAAAATTGTATATTATGATTGTTTAAAAAGATTAATAAAAAAAAATAGAATCATTAAATCGAAACTACATTTTCAATATAAATATAAAATATTTTTTATTACACTTTATTTTTTATGAAAAATAAAATAATAAGTGTTTTCAAAAGTTAAAAAATAGAATTAATAAATCAAAATCACATTTTCAATATAAATATTTGTACACATAAATTAATAGTAAGTCATTTCTAATTTCACAAAAAATTGTGTATTGTTAATTTTTTTAATTTATAATGGTTTCTAAAATAAAAATAAAAATAGATCACTTTTAATTTCAATATTGTTAATTTTTTTAATTAATAGTTTTCTAAAATAAAAAATAAAAATAAAAATAATAATAGATCACTTTTAATTTCAAAAAAAAATTGTGTATTGTGAATTTTTTTAATCTATAATTGTTTTCTAGAATAAAAATAAAAATAAAATAAAATCAATTACATTTTCAATACAAAATACAAATAAAAATAGAATCAACTACATTTTCAATACAAAATACAAATAAAAATTACATTTTCAATATAAATACAAAATATTTTTATTACACTTTAATTTAATTTATTTACACATAAATTAATAGCAAGTCACTTTTAATTTCATGACAAATTATGTATCTTGAATTTTTTTAATATATGATTGTTAAAATAAAAATAGACTCAATTACACTTTATATATATATTTCTTTGCGGATAATATTTTTTTGTTGTTTTAAACTGGAATAATATTTTTATGCGTTTTTGAACTGGAATAATAATTCTCTATGAGCTGTTTTGAACAAGAATAATACTTTTCTACTAGAATAATAATTCTTTGTGAGTTGTTTTGGACAAGAATAATACTTTTTTATGGTTTTTTACCTTTTTTTAGAGATTAATCTCTACAGTTACTCTATGTGATGTGAACCATAATACTTCTCTAATGCTCTGTGTAGTTTTGAATAATGTTTGTAAATTAGTTATGGCTTCTTCAACTGGATGAGCACCTAGACAAGTGAAATCAAGTGAGTGAGACACTTTTTACTTTGACTCAATTTTAATTTAAAATATATTAAGGTGTAAAAATTAAAGAGATTTAAATATATCTATTTTTTATCTATTTTTTTAAGTTTAATAAGTAAAAGTTTATTTGAGAGATAATAATTAATATCATTATTATCAATTAAGAAAATTATTTTCCATTTTTAAATTCAATCCAAAATAATAATTGTTCCTTTTTTCTTTTCTTTTCAATATGAGCACTCTACCACCTATTCCAAAAACTCATCATGGGGAGGCCCCCCAAAATCACCCTAGAGATCCTTTAAGATTATATGGAATCATTAAAAAAAAGGAGAGAAGAGAGAGATGCCAAAAGTCAAATAGAGTTAGAATCATTAGAAAAAATGAGTGAAGAAAGAGACATAAAACTCCAAATAGAGCTAGAGGCAATGCTTGATAAAAAAAAATTAGACTCTTCAAAGATACCATTCAAACTCAAATACATGATAGATTCTTAGGGGTCAAGAGTGAATTACAGACAATGAAGGATAGGATTCAAGAAACGGAAAAACATAAACAATCAACCCAAGAAGGAGAGGCTCAATAAAATCACAACTTGAGAGATAGGATTAAAGAGCTAGAAGAAAAACTAACCAACAATTTGACCCTCAGTAATCTCGAAAACAAATTGGATATCAAAGCCATCAAAGAGGAAATGAATAAGGTAATTGAATTGGACTATGATCTTAATAAAAGAGCCTTGAACCTCATAATTTTTGGTATAAAAGAACAACAAGAGGAGTATACGCTAGCAATAGTAAAATAATAATTAAATAATAAATTACAAATTGATACAACTTACCTCATAGAAGCAAAGAGTCTAGGAAAAATAATTGATCACAAAGATAGGTTTATTTGTGTCAAAGTAAGTTGTAATGACCATAAATATAGCATACTCAGTAAATCTCTGAGCTTAAAAGGGCGAGGAATGTTTATAAATGAATACCTCTTCCCGAAGACCAAACTGAATTAAGGAAGGAAGTTCAAAAAGTAAAAGAAGTCAGGAAAGAAGGAAAATGGGCAATAATTAGAAATCGAAAATATATTGTTTGGGATAGAGACTAGAAGGATAATAATAAATAGGAATTTGGGACAATCAAGATCTTTTTTTGGAACTGTCATGGTTTTCCGTGGCACAAAGTCCCTATGATAAGTTGGATCCCGAGTCATATTGATATTATTTTTCTAGTTGAAACTTGGGAGCATGAAGAGTCTAAGGTCCCTAACATAAAAGGATTTTTCTTGTGGTCGACATGGAACAACAAGTCCCATTGTAGAGGGATAGGAAACATAACTTGTTATATTAGAAAGATAATTTCTCCTCACATTCAACTTCATAAGACCGACCCTCTAAATCAGTACATTTGGATAGAAATACTAGACACCAATGCTAAGAATATGTATATAACAATTTGCTATTTTGCACCTATTAATTCTACTTTTTATAAGAAAAACAATCTAGATAGCAATTGTCCCTATAATAATTTAGAACAACATATTCATAATTTTAAAAATGAAGGTAATATCCTCCTGCTATGAGACTTTAATGCTATGACTGCAACTAAACAAGCTAATCTTTTAAGCATTGATTCCAACCATAATCCTTTATGGCTAGATGAGGACCTTGTTTTATCTAATAGCTACAAAAGAAGCTCTGAGGACTTAATTGAGAATTTGTTTGGTACTGATTTGGTCAAGCTCTATATCTCTCAAGACCTAATAATTTGAAATGGATTAATGAGGTGGCCAAACTCCAACCAGATGCCTTGTATTCATGGGCTAGGTAGTAGTGTCACAGAGTATGTGATATTTGATATCCTCATTTCCAAACAAGCATAAACTTTTAACCTTTTAAATGACCATGAAACTGACTCTAATCATAAACCGTTAACTCTAACTCTAAACGGTTCCTTGAACATAAGTGCCATTGAAGAGAATTTTGATAATCAAAGACAATTTCACTTTGACAAAAGTAAAGTTGGCATTTTCTTAAAGGATTTAAATAGTAAATTACATCTCCTAGCTTATAAGGACAACATTGAAGAACTCTATCATAATTTTAAAACTACCCTTTCCACTGTTAAGTTTTGAGCTATTATTGGGTTTCTTTTCAATTTACTAGATAATAATAGCATAGGTAGGATCACTGAGAGAAACACAATCACAAGATATACAACATTTATCCTTGAAAACCCTCATGGGAGAGAAAACCCAACAAAAACTTCCTTAATATAGATAGTCAATGCAATGCCAAGACAATAAACCAAAACACTAGAGAATATCCAACACTGATTAATGCGCCTCTCTCTTCCTTCTTCTCCCAGCTACAACTACCAAACTTGCACACTTGATGAGAGAATGAGTGAGTGAGATAATGAGGTGTTGGCTTCCTTTATTTATACAAGATGGCAGGCACTGGAATTGTGTTTCTTCGCTGGGCAGGGTCGACTTGTCTTCTTAGTGGTTAAAACCACTTTAATTAGGTATGGGGGCCAACTTCTTAATTTTCATAATACAATTAGGGTTTGACCAATCCGCAAAAGGGTATTTGGTCAATTACAATGCCCTACATGATCAATCCACAAAACAAGATTGATCAAATGAATAATAACTCAATAATAAATAGAATACTCTTTGCAGTTACAATATTTCAACACTCCTCCTTAACAAGAAGGTTGTTCTTCAACATCATCAGTAGAGAGAGAGAGGGAAACAACATCAACAACTTCTATAACACTGACTAACATCTCTATAAATCATCGAAAGTTTTTCTCATCATCAATATCATCATCCACATCAAGGAGATGGAATGGAATCATCATCATCTACATCAACATGGATTAGTATAACACTAATACATCATCATCATCAATAAAAACACGAGGTTGATACAACATCACAACACAAAGGATGGATCATCATCAACATCATCAATAAGCTGGAAATATTCAACATGAAGTTGACATATCATCAACATCAACACGAAGTTGGAAATCTTCAACACGAAGATGACATCTTAACAACGTCAGCACGAGGCTGTAAATCTTTATCCCAAGGCTGGCATCACAACAACATTAGCACGAAGCTAGAAATATTCATCACAACGCTAGAATCACAAAAACATCAGTACGGAACTGGAAATATTCATCACAAAGCTATCATCACAACAACATTATCACAAAGCTAGAAATCTGTAGCACAAGGCTGGAATCACAACAACATCAGGACGAAGTTGGAAATATTCAGCACAAGGCTGGCATCAACACCACTTCCCCTTTCGAGGGAGGTCCTTTCGGACTACACCAAGCTTGTCTCAGAAGTGCTCAAACTTTACACGAGACACAGGCTTGGTCAACACATTTGCAACCTGTTCATCCGTGCCAGCATAATGGAACTTTATGGCTCCTCTCTACACCATATCATGAATGTAATGATACCATATTTATATGTGTTTTGACTTTTCATGGAACATAGGGTTCTCTTTCAGTTTTATGCAACTCTAGTTATCACATAGAATCATGGTTTCTTCCATCTCCATATCAAATAGACCTGTCAAAAACTTCCAAATCCATATGGCTTCACAACTGGTAGAACATGCAACAATGTATTATGATTTTACCGTGCTGAGAGAAATACTTGATTTCTTCCTACTTTTCCATGAGATCATGGTTGACCCCAGACTGAAAAAATATCCTGAGGTTCTCTTTCTATCATAGACACTTCTAGCCCAATCTGAATCGGTATATCCACTCATTCTTCAACTGGTAGAACATGCAGCAATGCATTCTGCTTCTACTGTGCCGAGAGAAATACTTGATTGCTTCCTACTCTGCCATGAGGTCATGTTTGACCCCAGACTGAAACAACATCATGAGGTGCTCTTTCTGTCAGAGACACTTCCAGCCCAATCTAAATCGGTATATCCACTCAGTTTGAAGTCTTGATCCCCATTATAACTGACACCAAAATCCAACGTAACCTTAAGTTATCTCATCACATGTTTTGCAACAACAATGTGAACACGTCTAGGTTCTACCAAAAATTGACTCAAGGTGTTCACAAAAAAACATATATATGGCTTAGTATTCGTTAGATACATCAATGATCTAATGATTTGTCTATACAGTGTAGCATCAACCAATTTTGACAAAGTATCTACCAGGAGCTTCAACTTAGTTTTCATGGGTGTGTTCATGGATTTACACTCCAACATATCAAACCTCTTCAATTTTTCAACTACATACTTCCCTTGGTTGAGGAATATCTTCTCTGGGCTCTGCTAGACCTCAAGACTAAAGAAATAGTGCATTAGGTCGAGGTCTTTCATCTCAAATTCTGCAGCGAGCTTCTTCTTACAATCAATGATGATATTTTCTTCTCAAGTTAGAAATAAGTCATCCAGATATAACAAAAATATAATAGGCTCATCATTCATAACCTTGAAGTAAAGGTTAGAGTCAACTTTACTCTTGGTAAAGCCCAAGATCATCATGAAACTATCAATTCTTCCCTACCAAGCTCTAGGAGCTTGTTTCAATTCATACAGAACCTTCTTCAATATGCATACATGAGTCTTTTTGTCTTCAACCTCAAACCCTTGAGGTTGTTATATATACAATTCTTCTTCAATGACACCATTTAAGAAGGTTGTTTTCACATCCATCTGGTGTAACTTCCACTTCATCTTAGCTGCAAGGGCTACGATGGTTCTTATTGAAGTGTATCTAGTTATAGGAGAAAATGTCTCTTCATAATCAATGCATTCCTTTTGAGAAAATCAATGAGCTACAAAGATTTCTTTATATTTCTCAATACTTCCATCAACAACATGTTTTATTTTGTATATCCATTTGGAAGATACCACATCCTTTCTCTTTGGTCCGGGAGTTGTTTCCCATACATCATTCTTTATAATGAATATGTATTCTTTTGTCATGGAATCTTCCCATTCTTTCTTCTGAATGACTTCTTCAAATCAAGTAGGCTCCTTCTTTAAAATATCACACATCAAAGCCATGTAACTGGAAAATAAATTGGGTTTATTAACTTGTCTCATGGTTCCTTCGGGGGCACCATACTTCGACTCTCCATATTGAATAAGTTCCCTTGCCTAGGTCGGATTTCTCTTATGGGAGATCGTCATCTTGGGAGCTTTTTGATATTCTATTATGTCATGATCTTCTGGAATCTCCTCATCAGGGGAAGTTATGAATTTTCTCACTGGTTCTGCAACTCTGGGAGCTATAGGTTCTTTTTCATATACTTCTTCAAGCTAGCATATTCTTGATTTCTTGAGTGTTTTATCTTCATCAAAGGTTACATCTATGTTGATATCAATATGATGGTAACTTGATATATAAATTATGAAGGCCTTGGAGACCTCATAGTATCCAACAAATATTCCCTTCTATCCTGAAGGGTCTAGCTTGGTTCTCTTCTCTTTAGGAATGTGTACAAATACTGAATAGCCAAATATTTTGAGATGTCTTACTTCTGGCTTCTTTTCATAGAACATCTCTTCGGGGGTTTTGAACCCAAGTGCACTATGGGATAATATTTTCTGTACATACACTATTTTTCTTGTTGCTTCTACACATAAATTCATTGGAAGATCTTGATCATGAATCATAGTCTTCACTGCTTCCATTATAGTTATGTTCTTTCTCTCTGCTACACCATTTTGTTGAGGATTGTAGGGAGTGGTGAGCTCCCTCTTAATCTCGACATATTTAAAAAAAATTACAAACTCTTTTGAGGTGTATTCTCCTCCATTACTAACATGAGTATCTTGACATTTCTTTCAGAGAGATTCTCTATCAAGGCTTTGAATTCCTTTAATTTACTGAACACTTCATCTTTTGATTTCAAAAAGTAAACCCAAGTTTTGCGAGAATAGTCATCAATAAAAGACACATAGTATAGATACCCACTAATGGAGTTTGATGGCACTAGACCAAATACATCTGATTGAATGAGTTGTAGGACTCCTTCTGTTTTATTGTCTCTCTTCGGGAAGGGGTTCTTGATGTTATTTCCTTGTGCACATCCATTGCACACACCTTCATGTTCAACCTTGAATTTTGGTAAACCTGTGATTACCTTGATTACATATGGCAATGCCTTGTGGTTGATGTGAGCTAGTCTTATATGCCAAAGTTCACATGGATTCTCAATGGAATGATTCAAGGTTGCTTCTGAGTAACCTTTTAGCTTATACAAGCCCCCTTCTTATGTTCCAATAACAATTGCATCTTCTATGTTTTTTCCTTTGGGCCACATAAGAACTTCTCCATCCATGAAAAAACTATGAAGCCTTTCTTATCTAAAGCTGAGATAGAAAGTAAGTTCTTTTTCAAACCTAATACATATAGTACATCCTTCATATTCATTGGGGTCCCTGAATCAAGTTTATAATTGGACTCTCCTACTCCTTTGATAGGGTACTTGAAATCATCTCCAAGTGTAACTTTCTGGGGAAATTTCTTTTCTGTAAGAAAAGAGAGAATGTCTCTTTGTCCTGTCATGTGCTTGGAAGCACCACTATGTATGAGCCAAGTGTCCTCACCAGGTGACACTGATCCTGAGAGGGCAGATATTAAGACATAGTCTTCAATCTGTTCTTTTATCATCTTTGTGGGTGGCTCTTCATCTTCAACTGTATGGGCATGGTGCCTTCTTAAAATGTGGGTGGGCATTCATCTTCAACTATATGAGTTGTCATTATGAGTTCATATTCATCTAGATTATCACCAATTTATTCTAGTTGTTCCTTGAATTGTGATGTTCTAGAGAAATATTCATGAATTGTTTCTCCTTTCTTCATCCTTGTACTTTTGATTTGAGTTCTTAGATTCATCTTCCAGTTGATGTTATTTCCTTCATACATTATGGTTAGGGAATCAAACATTTCTTTTGGATTTTTCTTTGAATCCACTTGAGGAATCAAGTGATATTTAATAGAGTTTGCAATGATTCTTTTGGCCCTAACCGTGTCCTTTTGGTGTTTTTCTTTAGCTACAACATCGGTAGGTTCTGGTACATCTTCTTTAATAAATATTTCTAGGTCATTCTCTTCAAGAATGAGTGCAATTCTATACTTCCAGGAACAAAAGTTTTCCACACCTTCTAGTTTGTCAACAAGCTTAGTGCTTGCAAACATCTTGACCTGGAGCTAGGAAAATGACCAAAAATTGAAAATGCTCATAATTTAAATCTGAACTTACCAAGAGGTGCACTTGGCTGAGGCGAGTAGTCTGGTGTAGTCAGATTTCAAAAAATCAAAATTTTTTCCCTTCAAACTGGGCCTGTGGAATTCAGGACAGGTACTTCTGGTACTGGTTCTGGTTTCCTGGTTTTTTGGTTTTCTGGTACCAGTGAAAACTAGGGTTTCAATTTCTGGGAGTTATGTCCACTAAAAAGGTGCGTTGAGGCTGCCAAAGAGTTTTCTATATTAGAGCGCACTTCTTTGATGAGTTTTAGGCTAAAATTATTTTTCAATACAAAACCCTAATTTTCTTGTACGACAATAATGATGTTTTTGCTTATCCAATGTAAGGTTCTCTCTTTATCTTAGCTCTGATACCATGTTAAGTTTTGAGCTATTATTGAGTTTATTTTCAATTTACTAGATAATAATAGAATAGGTAGGATCACTGAGAAAAACACAATCACAAGATACACAACATTTATCCTGAGAAACCCTCATGGGAGAGAAAACCCAACAAAAAATTCCTTAATATAGATAGCCAATACAATGCCAAGACAATAAACCAAAACACTAGATAATATCCAACACTGAGCATTGTGCCTCTCTCTTTCTTCTTCTCCCAACTGCAGCTACAAAACTTGCACACTTGATGAGCGAATGAGTGAGTGAGATAATGAGATGTTGGCTTCCTTTATTTATACAAGCTGGCAGGCACTGGAAAGGTGTTTCTTCACTGGGTAGGGCTGACTTGTTTTCTTAGTGGTTAAAACCATTTTAATTAGGCCTGGAGGCTGACTTCTTAATTTTCATAATACAATTAGGGTTTGACCAATCCTAAAAAGGGGACTTGGTCAATAACAATTCTCGACGTGATCAATCCGAAAAAGGGGATTGATCAGATGAATAATAACTCAATAATAAATAGAATACTCTTTGCAGTTGCAATATTTCAACATCCACTTCTATTAACAAGTTCTCTTTTGAGGTGTCTTGTAAAAAGAATAATAGAACGACCAACCCTTGGTATGATAAAGAATGTAAAATTTCTAGGCAATTCATTAGGGATGCTTCTAATGAGTCCTTAAATCTTGATAAGATCAATACGTACAAATCCCTAATTAAAAGGGAAAAAAATGTACTATATCAATAAAAGGAAAGAGAAGCTTTCAAAACTGTCTAAGTTGGATCCTAAGAAGTTATGGAGCCAAATTTGATCCGGATTATTTTTAGACAGACATGAAGACAAAAATATAACCTATATATAACTAGGAAATACACAAAGATAATGCGGAGAACAAAAAAATATAGTGAAAACCAACTTCTATTAATGAACAAGAGAGAAAAACATTTTAGAACACAAACTGAAGAATGGGGTAGCCTATCTATGAAAATAAAGATATGTTGGCTATGCTTCATTCACAACAATATTTACATCACACTCCATTTCATGCTTAAAGGGCCTCCTTCCCATTGCTATGTCCCACAGGAGAACAATGGACTAAATAGTGAGAGGAGAACAATTCCCATGATGAATGTGGGATAAATTGGACTAATTTTATAAAATGCCATAGGCATGTAAAACACTAGGACTTCCCCGGTGGTCACCCATCTCAATACTACTCTAGCCTGAGTGCACTTAACTACGAAGTTCTAATGGGATCCGGTGCATTAACACTATGTTGTAGGAATGTGCATAAGACCACTAGGAAATCATTACATGATGTCTACAATTAACAAATGAATATGACATTCCATTCCATTCCCCATCAAAATGGTGAATATCATAGTTTATCAAAACCACAGGCTCACAATGGTGATTCAGTGGAAAAGGTGGATGGCCACCGAGATCCATCTGGATCATTCCTCCCCCCTTACTAAGAAAGGGTACTCATTGCGTCAAGTTCCCTTGGGAGATGGGGAGACTTCTTCTAAATCTAAATCTTGGTGCACTACTTGCCTTGCTGAAGAAGTTGTATTTCTAGCTTGTTGAAGGTTGTCATGAACTTGTTGTTGGAGGGGTTGGATCTGTTCAGGCAATCTAGCTGCATGATCTACCTGAGTGTGGGAGGACTCTGTTGGTGAAGATGTAGCATGAAGAGTATGAAGGGTTATATTTTAACCTTGCTTGAATGGGCAGTGTGGAGGCACCCTCGTATGTGTAGAAAGAACATATTGGTACTCTTCTACAATCTTGTTGATCTGCTTCTACTAGATAGAAATGTCTTGGGTTGAGGCTACAGTGGTTGCAGTTTCCTTTTGTGCACCTTCTGATCGGATTGTGAAGAGGCTAAACTTTTCAGTGTGAGAGATTACTTTGTGGCATTGTTTTGGTGGGACAATAGTCAGAACTACCTCTGGTATCCTGTATAGTTGACCCCCCAAAGTAACAATGATGCTATGGGGTCAAGACTCATAAACAACATGGCACCTCCACAAATATGGTTGGCCTAATAGAACATCAAAGACTTCTAGTGGGGAGAAATCACACAATACCTAATCCTTGAAGGGATTGATGTCGTAGGAAAGATGACATTACTGACTGACAAAAATATATTGACCCTGGCGAAGCCACCCAATGTTGTATGGTTGCGGGTATGGTGTTGTTGGAAAATTCAACTACTTGACAATCTTTGTTGAGATGATTTTCTTTTGGCTTCCTCTATCAACAATAAAATGCAGTGGGGTCCCCTTCACCCACATATGTGATTGGAAGAGTTTCTCCCCCTCCTTAGAATCCTCTTATGGTTAGATTGTTGCAGTTGTGATAGTAGCAGTGGGTTATGCATCAATGATCTGTTTCCTTTTACTATTTTCTGAATCAAGGTCCAAGATGGGGTTCAATTCTTTATATTTGAGCTGGGCCAACAATGAATGTATTGAGCGACATCCATTAGTGTTGTGCCAAGGGTTGTTGTGGAACTCATACCACTTTTCGATGTCTTTATTAGACTTCTCGTTACCTTTCTTTTCCTGTATCTAGGACTGGATCTCTTGAGGTTGGCCTTCCTTTCTCTGTCCTTCATTATGTGAGTTAGAGTTTCCTTTTCCATGCTTCTCCCACTTACTCTGCTACTTGAATTTTTGCTCAATTTTGACTCCATATTGATAAGCATCTCCCAGTGAGGATATGTCCAAGAAATCCATCTTTGTTTGGATGTACCTATGTAGACCACTCTGGTACTTCAAAACTAGGTGTCACTCGAAGTCTTTGATACCCATCTTTGAGCGCAAGGTATGAAATATGTTGGTGTAGTCTAACATGGTTTTGTCTCTTTTCTGACATAGAGTTGTCCATCTCATGTATTGGTCATCATATTTTTCAACAGGGTAGAACTCCTCCTTTAGGGAATCTACAAATGTCACCCGAGTCGATTCTCTCCCAAATAGTCTAGATTCATCTAGATTGTACCTCTCCCAGTAACCCTCCCACCAAGCTCTGACATGGGGAAGGGATTTAAGGAGAACGAAGGTGATCTTTTCACTGTTGGAAAAATCTTGGACAGAGTAAGAACCTTCTAGCAGATTCAACCATTTTTCTAGAGCATCTGCAACTATCTGGCCTTCAAATAAGGGGATATCAAAACTGACTTGTACCTTGAAGAGTGTCTTACTTGCGAAATGGCTTCTTGTCGAAGATGCCTCAGTCGCCGCCATTGGTAGTCTTCGAAGGAACTGAGCAAAGTTTTCCATCATCTCGTTCCTCTGTCACACAATGGATTCCTAGAGCAACGTCTTGAAAGGATATCCGACTTTTTCATCTCTCTTTTCTTCTGCCATGGGAGGTCTCTTAGGTTGGCGAGAGCAGTTGTCCTCAAGTGAAACTAGCTCAAGACCAAACTCTCTATACCCCGACCTCGTCGGGGACCTGGTCTTAGAAATGACAAGGAGCAACCTGCTCTGATACCACTGATCTGGATTATTCTGAGAATGACATGAAGACAAAAATATAACCGATATATAACAAGGAAATACACAAAGATAATGTGGAGAACACAAAAGTATAGTGAAAACCAACTTCTATTAATGAACAAGAGAGAAAAACATTGTAGAACACAAACTGGCAGAATGGGGTATCCTATCTCTAAAAAGAAAGAGACATCCTATCTCTAAAAAGAAAGAGACGTTGGCTATGCTTTATTTGCAACAATCTTTACATCACACTCCATTGCATGCTTAAAGGGCCTCCTTCACCTCAATTATATATGAGAGAGTGAGAGGAGAATAATTCCCATGATGCATGTGGGATAAATTGGACCAAGTTTATAAAATTCCATAGTCATGTAAAACACTAGGACTTCCCGGGTGGTCACCCATCCCGGTACTACTCTAGCTTGAGCACACTTAACTGCGGAGTTCTAATGGGATCTAGTGCATTAACATTATGTTGTAGGAATGTACATAAGGCCACTAGGAAATCATTACATGATGTCTGTAATTAACAAATAAAGATGGCATTACATTCCGCTCCCCATCAAAAGGGTGAATATCATGGTTTATCAAAACCATAGGCTCAAAATGGTGATTCAATGGAAAAGGTGGATGGTCATCGAGATCCATCTAGATCAAAATTATAAACCGAAATACTAAAGAAAATAATATGATTCCCTTAAGAGACTGGAATTCCTACCTTAAAAGTCTTTATGAGTTCCCTAATGTCATGGACACCATTCTTATTGTCCCTACAAAGGATGCGATTTTTTCTTTAGATGACATAGAGTTCGAGGTTAAGCGACTTGCAAATGGGAAAGCTAAGGACATTGAAGGCTACCAAGCTGAAAATTTTAAAATCGGAGGGCCTATCCTTGTCCCTCACATACACAATCTATTCAATTTAGTAGTCAAGAAAGGCTTCCCTAAACCCTGGACGCAAAGCCTCATTATTCCAATTTTTAAAAACAAGGATAGAAACATTCCCTCTAATTATAGGACCATTATGATTATCTCGATTTTATCCAAGCTTTATGGAATTATTTTGGAAAAGAAGATTAGCCTTTGGATAGAAAGTCACAGTAAAAGAGATAAAGGCCATGTTGGTTTTAGGAGATATCATTCAACTTTGGACCATCTTGTTACCTTTAGGATAATTGCAGAGGAGTTCCGCAATACTAAAAACAATTTTTTTTGTTGTTTTGTTGACTTCAGAAAATATTTTGACATGGTTCCTAGGAAAAACCTTTGGAATAGGTTGGAAGAGATCAAAGTGCCTCTCTAGTTGAGGGTTGTTGCAATAAGGATGTATGTGAATGTTATTGCTAAGCTTAAAAACATTGAGGGCTGGTCGAAAGAGATTAACTACAATATTGGAGTCAAACAAGGTTGTCCCTTGTCCCTTACCCTTTTTGGCATATACATTGACAAGTTAGAATATTGTTTGGAAAAAGAAGTTTGTGTCGGCCCTACTCTCACTGGTATAGTCATCAATATTCTTATTTATGTTGATGATATCTTTCTTATGGAAAGGAGTCCCCATGATCTTGAAAACCAACTAAGAATCCTCAAGGATTTTTTCTCCAATATGGGTATGACTGTTAATACTGATAAGATTAAGGTCATGATTATTAAATCCAATAAGCATGTGTGCCTCGAAGATACTAAAGCACCCATTTCATTGTTGTCCATTGTTCTTTACTTGGATTTTCCATGTATCTACTGACAACACCAACTGCATGTGAAATGTCAGGTCTTGTACATACCATCACATACATTAAACTTCCTACTACAATATCATATGGTACACGAGACATATAATCATTTTCTTCTTTATTACTAGGACATAACCCCGAAGAAGTCTTAGAATGAGAAGCCAAAGTGATATTTATCGTTTTCACATTATTCATATTGAAGCTCAAAAGCATCTTCTCCACATACATTTGTTGCAAAATCCAAAGCTTACCATGTTTTTCGTCTTTGTGTCTTTCAATGACCAAGATTTGTTTTTCTCCTCCTAGATCCTTCATATCAAAATTCCTAGCCATCTAAGCCTTGAACTTGTTGATATCAACCATGTCATTGCTTGCAATAAGCATATCGTCAACATATAACACCATGATAATAAATATTCCATTTTCTAAACTTTTGAAGTAAGCACAATGGTCATACTCACTTCTTGTAAAACTTTGGCTCACCATGAAAGAATCAAACTTCGTGTACCATTGCCTGAGAGTTTTCTCTAGGCCATATAATGACTTCTTGAGCTTGCGATCTTGAAAAAAAAATTCTGGTTGTTCCATATATATCTCCTCATTCAAATATCCATGTAAAAATGTTGTTTTAATGTCCAACTGCTCTAACTCTAGATTAAGTAAGGAAACTAGAGCTAATACAATACGGACATAAACAAGCTTAAAAATTGATTCAGGGGATCAAAAAAAGATAAAAAATTAAAGTGTTTGGAATTGCTCGAAAATGGTTTCATTGTGTACATCCCATCCTCACAATCCCAACACAACTTGAACAAGATCAAATGGAGTATGTATGGAAAAGATTTGGTGTTCTGTTCGTTTTCCCAAATAGGCAAATTTTGTTGACTGTGCAGTCCATATAGTCTGTACAAGATGACGTGGTAGATGAATGTACAGTCCATATGAACATACTGTTGACATGTCAGGGTGACTATATAGGTGGTGATGTGGAACAATCATTGGTCAACATGTGGTAGGTTTTGGTGGCAAATAATAGGGTGCCATGTGGCCCACTCAGGGGCCGCCACATGGCACCCCCTTATTGTTGTATAAAAGTTTGTTTGGCTCCGTGGGGGTCGAACCCACGACCTTCGGACAAGGAAAGGGTTTCGCATAGGCTGGACCACCAACCCGCCTACATTTTTTTCTTAACCATAACATTTCAAACCTTTATTTAAACTTACCTTGGTTTTAATCGGTGGGAAAAAATGACCAGGCTTAGCCCAAGCCCATGGAAAAAACCCTCAAAAAATTCCATGTGACCAGGCGCGTGAGGAACCGATAGGAAACTAATGACGAGTGTGGAAATCTAGCCTAACACCTAGCCACATGGGCCATGCGATCGGGATCTCCGCCGGAAAGGGCGCTCACAACTCTAACGATGCGAAAAATGTGCCCACAACGTAGATTACTCATGGGAGCTAGGTTTGGTGAGGCAGAGGCTGAGTTTTTGCACAATGGGTGTGTTTTGGAGAGAAAATATAGCAAGTATTGGGGGAAAACTTCTAGGAAGAGTATTTTCTTCATTTTTTGTCCAAACCAGGTGCAGAAAGAGAAGAGACAAGGGTTTTTGGACATTCTGGAACCATTGGAGCCATCTATTTTGCATTACGAGCATTGTAAAGAACTATATTAACACTTTTGAGCATATAATGAAAATGATCCATTGGAAGCTAGACCAGGAGATGTAGCCCAAGAGAGAGTTGAACTTCTTTATCATTTTGTTGTGTTATGTGCTTATTTTGATGGTTGTTTATGACTTTTTATGTTCATTTTAAGTAAGAACTCAATAATTTTTATGTGCTTGCAACTTGATCCAATTTCCCAAGACACATACATTTTCCACTTGCAATATTTATACACAAACCTTTATCATTTTTAGATCAAGTTGGTATCAAAGAAAAGGTTTTTGAAGTTTTGATTTGTTTACAATTGTTTTGTTTTATGATGCTTAGAAGGTTGAAGCTCACAAGAGGAGAAGGACAACTTGTGGAGCCAAGTTCTCAACTTTCAAGAAGGATAAAAATTCAATCACCTCAAGTTTCAAGGAGACATTCACCAAGTATGGATCATGAGGAGAGTCATGAAATTCCTACTTCAGAAAAGGAAACTTTCAGAAAAGACTTTTATGATATGACAGAAATGATGAAAGTTTTATTTGAAGAAAGGAATGCAAGGTTGCAAGGAGAAAGCTCAAATCCTCCAAAAGGTGATGAAGGTAATGGTGATAAAACTCCAAAAGGAAATGAAGGAAATGGTGACACTCCACCTCCTTCACCTCCATATTCCACTTCTTCTACCATTTCACAACCACCTCCAAATTCTCCAAAATAACATGGTAAAATTCCTCCACAAACTCCTTTGCTTAAGCTTGATATTAAGTTTGAATTGCCTATGTACAATGGAGAGGTAAATGCTGAGAAATTAGATAATTGGATTCATCAGATAGAAGTGTATTGTAGGATACAAAGAATCTAGGATGATGAAACTAAAATTCATCTTGCTTCTCTTAGATTGGAAGGTGCAACACTCATTTGGTGGGAAGCCAAAACTCAAGAGGACATGAAGAATCATGTTAAAGTTTTATCCTCTTGGAATGATTTATTGTTTCAATTAAAAGGAAATTCCATCTATTAGCATACATGTAGAAAGCTATCATGGATTGGAAAAACTTTAGACAAGCTAAAGGGAAAAATGTGCAAAGCGACACTCAAGAATTTAGGAGAAGAGATTTGATTTTGGATATAGATTTATCTTCTCAAGAAAATTTACTCAAATACTTTGGAGGATTGCATAGCTATTTGAGACACACAATTATCATGTTTAACCCTACAAATCTAGATGAATTTTGTGTACATGCAACTCATTTAGAAGCAATAGGGAAGAATTCTCCTCGAGAGGGAAACATGAAGCCATTTTATAATGGAGACAAAGGAAAGAGGAAATTGAAAGGAAACGGTAAGAAGAATGCTTCAGTCAAGAAAGATGGAGAAAAGCTCTCATGTATACACTGTTCAAAATATGGCCATGATGAATACCACTATTGGAAAATTTAGCCTGAGATGAGACCCAAAAAGTTCAACAACAAAGGGAAATCAAAGACTATTGCAACTACAAAACATGATTTAGGATCTGATTCTGGAGATGAAACAAAAATCACAGCCATGGGTTTTCAAGTTAAGGACTATATTGCTAGTACTAGTTCTTCAAGTAGTATCCTCAATGAAAATCAACATGAAAAAGAAAGAACATATATTTTTCACATAAGGGTTATTTCAAAGCATACCAAGATAGATACTCTATTTGATATTGGTTCTCAAGCAAACCTCATTTCTGAAGACACTGCCAAGAAATTGCATTTGGAAACAACTCCTCATCCTAAACCATAGCCTATAGGTTGGATATGTGAAAATGCCAAATTTCATGTGAAACAAAGATGTAAAATTAGATTTTCCATCACTGCAAACTTTATAGATGAGGTACAACTTCTTGTTATTCCATTGGATATTTGTGGTATTGTTTTGGGAAGTCCATATTTATATGATAGGAGAGTCATATTTCATCATCATGAGAACAAATATAATTTGATTAAAAATGGAGTTGATTACATTGTTAGAGCACATACCAAGAAGTTGAATTTGTCACTTGTAAATGATGGAAAAATGAAGAGGTTAGTCAATGCTAGTAAGAACTTTGTACTCTTGATGATCAAACCCAAAGACAATGTTGAAAAAGAAGCTTTCCAAGGATGTGATGCAAAGTTAAAATCTGATTTGTATGAGGTTGTTAACAAATATGATGAGATGGTTTAGGAACCCAAAGGATTTCCTCCTAAAATATGTATCCAACATGAGATCCAATTGTATCAAGATTGTCCTCTTCCAAACATTGGCATGTACAGGATGTCAGTCATGGAGAATGCTAAAATCAAAAAAATAATCCAAGAGTTGCTTGACAAAGGGGTTATCATGCCAAGCATGAAAGTCACCAATTGTTTTAGTACCAAAGAAATATGGTACATGGCACACGTGTGTATTTTTCAGAGCCTTGAACAAGATTATGGTAAAGAATCGTTACCCTCTTCATAGAATTGATTATTTTCTTGATCAATTGAAAGATGATAAGTATTTCACTAAGTTCAACTTGAGAAGTGGTTATTATCAGATTAGGATTGTTGAAGGAGACACATGGAAGACAACTTTCAAAACAAAGAAAGGTTTGTATGAATGGATGGTTATGCCATTTGGGCTTTGTAATGCTCCTGCAACATTCATGATAGTGATGAATGATGTTTTAAGGCCTTTTATTGATGATTGTGTAATTGTCTACTTGGATGGCATATTGATATTTAGCAAATCTCGTGAAGAACATGTTAGGCATGTGAAGCAAGTCTTAGATGTCTTGAAGAAAGAAAATTTGTTTTTAAAGATGTCTAAATGTGATTTTGGAAAGACCTCATTAGCTTACTTGGGACATATTGTTGGAGGGGGGCAATTGAAGATAGATCCCTCAAAGGTGAAAGTCATTTTAGATTTTCCCAAGCCCAATAATGTAACGGAGGTTAGAATCTTTTTCGGAGCAGCCCAATATTGGAGAAATTTTATTTCTAACTTTTCCTCCATTGCATCTCCATTACATGTCGTGACAAGCATTAAACAGGTTTTCCAATGGGGAGGCAAGCAACAAAAATCTTTTTATGCATTGAAGGAGAGAACTAGTTTAGCTCCAGTTCTTTCACTTCCTGATTTAAGACAACCATTTGAGATACAAACAAATGCAAGTAATTATGCCATGGGAGCAGTCTTGTTGCAACATGGTAAGCCCATTTTTTATCATTCTGAAAATTTTAATGGTGTTGTGATTAATTATCCTACATATGACAAGGAGTTGTATGCATTGGTGCAAAGTGTGAAAAAATGGAAACACTTTTTGTTGGGAAAAGAAACTATTATTCACACAGATCATCAACCATTGCAATACTTGTAATCACAAACAAAGCCACAACAAGCAAGGCACTTCAAATGGATGGATTTCCCACAACAATTCCACTTGGTTATAAGGTATAAGAAAGGCATTTATAACAAAGTTGATGATATTATTTCTAGGCCTATTGTTAGTGCTTCAGTTATTCTTAAGCATAATTCTATCATTCATGAGAGCTATGTTGAACAACATTCTTTAGATGTTGATTTCAAAGAGGTTTATGCAACTTTGTTTCATTCTAACCAAGTTGAGGAATTGGATTTCCATGTGCATGATAAACTTTTGTATCATCTTGGAAAGTTATGTGTTCCACGGGGCTCAAGAGTCAACATCATAAGGGAAACACATTCTTCTCCTATTGTTGACCACTTTGGTGTAGGCAAGACGGTGGCTAATTTGAAAAGGTATTGCTATTGGCCTAAAATGAATGAAAGTGTATCACAATATATAAGAGGATGTTCTTTATGTGCTACAAGTAAGCCTAGCAACATAAAGTTAGGATTGTTTACTCCACTTCCAGTTCCTTCTCATCCTTGGGAAACAATTTCCATGGTTTGTAGGAGGATTACCTATGTCTAAAAAGAATCATGATTATCTTTATTTTTTGGTTGATCGTTTCAGCAAAATGTGTATTTTAATTCCTTGTAAGAAATATGTTATAGATGAACAAATGGCACATATGTTCTTTCAACATGTATGGGTACATTTTGGGTTTCCCAAATCCATTATTTCTGATCAAGATTCTTGATTTATTGGGAACTTTTGGTCAAGCTTATGGGAACTCATGGACACCAAGTTGAAAAAGATCACCACATTTCATCCACAAACTAATGGTCATACATAAGTGGTGAATAGAACAATAGTACATCTTCTTCGTGGTTATTGCAGAAAACATCCTAAGCTTTGGGATGAGCACCTACACTACATTCAACATGCGTATAATTGGGCTAAGCATTCATCAACTCAATCATCTCCATTTGAGGCATGTTTTGGTTACTTGCCAAAATATCCTTTAGATTTTATCTTTGGGAAGGATATTTCTATTGATGGTCATTATGAAATTGATAGAGCAAATAAGTTCATTGAACAAATTCAATTGGTGCATCAAATGGTACAAGAACATTTGGAAAAGAGCCAAGCCAAGTGCAAGACAAGACATGACAATCATCGTGTTGATCACAGTTTCCAAGTTGGAGATGAAGTTTGGATTTACATTAGCAAAGAGAGGCTTAAAGGAGAAGGTAAAAATCCGAAACCAATCATATATGGACCTTTTAATATTCTTGAAAAAATTGGTAACAATGCCTTCCGTTTGGATTTGCCTCCTTATATGCAAATGTATGCAGTTGTTAATGTTGAGAATTTGAGATTGTATGCACCTCCTTTGATTGATGATCAAGGAGGGCATGTTCAGATTCCTTCAATAGATGACTTCTCGCCATAATATCTTTTAGAATTGCAATAGGATACCATCCTTGACAGAAAGATACGAACTTCAAAACGAGGGAATGTGGAGTACCTTCGTGTTGGTCTCAAAGGCACAAATCCAAGAAAAGATAAATGGATTGAATTTGAAAGGGTGAGGGAACCGTACCCTCATCTACAGATTGATTTAAATAGCCTTTTGGAGGTCCAAAAGCTTTCCAATGGGGAGGAGTGATCCAGGGGATCAAAAAATGCTCAAAAACCAAAGTGTTTGAAATTGCTCGAAAATGGTTTCATCGTGTATATCTCATCCTCACGATATCGATGCAAATTGAATGGGATCAAAGAAAGTATGTATGGAAAATATATGGTGTTCTGTCCATTTTCCTAAACATACAAATTTTGTTGATTGGGCACTCCATACGGGATGATGTGGCAACTAATTGTACAGTTTGTACGACTGTACAACTGACATGGTAGGGTGAATGGAAAGGTGGTTATGTGGACCAATCATTGGTCGATACGTGGAAGGTTTTGGTGGCCAATAATAGGGTGCCATGTGGCCCACTCAGGTGCTACCATGTGGCACCCCCTTGTTATTGTATAAAGTTTGTTTGGATCCGTGGGGGTCGAACTCGCGACCTCCAAACAAGGAAAGGGTTTCACATAGGCTGGGCCACCAACCCGCCTAAATTTGTTTCTTAACCATATCATTTCAAACCTTTATTTAAACTTACCTTGGTTTCAATTGACGGGAAAAAGGGTCGAGGCTTAGCCCCATACTATGGACACAACCCTCAACAAATTCCATGTGACCAGGCACGTGGGGAACCGACAGGGAACTAACTATGGGTGCATAAATCTATCCCAACACCTAGCCACATGGACCATGCGACCGAGAGCTTCGTCGAAAAGGGTGTTGACAGCTCTAACAACGCGAAAAATCTTCCCATGACCCAGATTGCACACGAGAGCTAGGTTTTGTGAGGCAGAGGCCGATTTTTTTCACAGTGTTTTTTGGAGAGTGGAGACAACAAATATTGGGGGGAAACTTCCAAGAAGAGTACTTTCTTCATTTTTTGGCCAAACCAGGTGTAGAAAGAGACCAAACAAGGGTTTTTGGACATTCTGGAGCCATTGGAGCCATCTATTTTTCATTCTGAGCATTGTAAATCATTGTATTAACACTTTTGATCATATAATGAAAATGATCCATTGGAAGCTAGACAAGGATATGTAGCCCAAGAGAGAGGTGAAATCCTTTATCATTTTGTTGTGTTATGTGTTTATTTTGATGGTTGTTTATGATTTTTTGTGTTGTTCATTTTAAGTAATAAATAAATAAATTTTATGTGCTTTCAACTTGATCCAATTTCCCAAGACACATACATTTTCCACTTGCAATCTTCATACACAAACCTTTATCATTTTCAGATAAAAAAACTAGAAAAAAAATCATGGAAATATATACCTTCCATGTGAGAATACCCCTTTTCTACCATTCTAGATTTATATCTTTCAACTTTACCATCAACGCCTTTCTTCAATTTGTAGAACCACTTACACCCAAAAAATTTTCTATCTTTTGGAAGTTCTACTAGGTCCCATGTTTGATTCTTTTCCAAAGAATCCATTTCTTCTTTCATTGCCATCATCCATTTAGCATTATCGATATCTTCTACTAATTCCTGATAACAAGAAGGTTCCCCATCGTCGATAATAAAAGCAACTAATGAAAAAAAATCGGTATACCTCTTAGGGGTTGTAATTTCCTTAATGTTTTTTAACTAATTCAAAATAGTAGTTTTTTTTTAAGTTTTATTAGAATATTAACTATTTCAAAAGAGTAGGTTTTTAAAAGTTTTATTGGAACAAATTATTCTTTTAGGTGAATTAAGGTATGATAAAGGAATGGAGGGAGGGTTTACTTTTTTTTGTTAGTTATTTTTAAGGAGATTGAAGGTTAATTCACCTTGATGGTTTTGCAAACATTTATTATAATAAAACATTTACTTTAGGTTTTTCAAGACTTTATTTTTCAAAATATTCACTCTAACAATGCTAAGGCTTTGAAAGGCTTCCAAGAGTTAACACTTACAATTATTGAGGCATTGAAAGGCCTTGTTGGAGGCTTGGAATAAATAATTGCAAGAGATTTTAGAAAAACTATAATGAACAAAAATGTGACCTACATGCATGCAACCAATAAAGTTGCAGAATAAAAAATGTGGCCTACATACATGCAACCAAAACCAATAAAGTGGTAGAATAAAAAATGTGGCCTCTATACATGTAAAAAAATAACAATAAAGTGGAGAATAGATTAAATAGAGGGTCACATCAAATTTAATGATAACATTTATGCTATATCTACTATGAATATTATGACAATATTTGAAATTTGGTCCCACTTAGCAAGTAGAGAAGAGATTTATAATGGGGCACATCAAATTTAATGATAACATTTATGTTATATCTACTATGAATATTATGACAATATTTGAAATTTTGTCCCATTTAGCTCCTTACATACTTGCCTCATATCTTATTATTTCCATAGTGGAAAAATAGAACGATTACACCTTATTTTGTACAATATTATCACCCTATTTGATCTACCACTAAGTATGAGAAACACAAAGAAGGTTGGATCCTCAACCCATAGGTAAGACATAAAGTAAAAGTCCCCTACCATAATGATAGATCAATTAAAATAAGAAAATCAAATCATGCGGGACAATATAGGACCCATACCCAAATCTATTGAGATATGTCTCGAGAAAACAAAAATTCCATTGAAGATGGATTGCATTCATTGAGATAAAAGATTCACTAGGTTGTGTTGGTTCTTCAAAATCTAGATGTTAAGATTAAACTCCTTGGCAAGTTGGCAAAATAGAATTCATAAACCTCCAACAAATATATTCAAAAATCAAACACAATATTAGAAATAAAACCATGCTCATCAACACATTATAGAGATTTTCTATTGGTATAGGAATATATGATTCAAGTGTTGAGCAGATTCACATAAACTAGATGTCTCTAAAGGCCACCATATGTAATAAGAAATATCTCCTAGTGTTATCTTTCTGCATTTTACTTTGAAAAAACATCCTTTAACATATCTTTCAATAGACATCCTTTAACATATTAAGTAATTATCCTATAATATGTCAACCGATTCCATTGTTAATATTTTAACACTGTAACTTTTTAACACATGAAAAGCATTATGTGTTAGAATGTGATTGGTATTTTAATGCATGAAAAGGTTTGTAACAATCCTAATATATTACATATCTTGAAAGTATAGCGAGTCAAATTTATAGCAACCCTAAACCACAAGACCATGCTACAATGATAAAGAATTAAGATATCTTTCAAGGACAACTAATTATGGTATCACATTTAGTGTGAGTTCAAAAGATACATTGAAAATTATTGGGTATTGTGATGGTCATTGGACACGTGATATTTATGATTGAAGACCATAATGGTGATATTGATGATCAAAGACCACAATGTCAATGTATTGTTTCATTTTAATACAGATGACATAATTTGTATAGATAATATTGTAAATATTGACCACATAAATCAACAATAGAGACTAAGTGAATCTATTATATTGCAATAAACATACTTCAAGAGTTTGATGTAGAATTTAAAACTTATGATAGAGTGAAGACTAAAAGACATAGATTGTTAGAGAGAAAAAATAAGAGTAAAGTGTGGCTTAGAAGAAACAAGTATTTGAAGGAATTGAACCTTTAAGATCAATTATATGCATCAATAATCGATGTTCTTAGCACATATTAAGCAAAGACCCATGAACAGACAATTAGTAAAGTTGAGTGGAATGATGTTATGAAGTATTAAATTAATTTTATCATAAGAATTATAACTTTGAATTATGGCAAGATTGTTAATAGACAAAATAAAATTGGTTGTAAGTGGATTTTCAATACAAATTATAAATTAATTATAATACTATTGACAAGTATTGTTGGATGCATTATATTATTTGCATGGATAGAACTAGTGTCTACGTTGCACCGAGCATGCAGGGGGGTAAGAGGAGGGTGAAGCACCCCCTTTCCCGAGAGGTCACAGGGGGGTGGGACCCCCTTGTGTGGGGGCTTGAGGGTAGCGCCCCTGAAAAAAAATTGGCGGTTTTTTGCGTCCATTTTTGGGTGGTTTTTTGGCACTTGGTTTTCGCTGATGGTTTTCAATTTTTGGTGAAGGAATTAAGGTTTTTGACTAATCCAAGTTATTGGATTAGGGTTTTGGATGCTACAGGATCCTATATGCATATTGTATTGTAAACAATGTATTGTGTGGAGTGAATATAGAAGATGTTGGTTTTCCTAGTTTGGGTTTCCAGGGGAAAAATCTCTGTGTAATGTGTGTATTTTCCATTGTATCTTTTTTGTTCTTTTATTGAAAATATGTTTGCAGTAAATAATTGTACAAGGTTAAAATCTACATTTAGTATCAAAGCAATTATTGGCTTCATGGGGATGCCTTTGTGGTCAGGGGTTTGGCTCGGGACTGTTATAAGCCTTGTTGCAGTGGGAGATCTGTGGTATTGATTCTTCAAGTGAAAAGAAGTGGCGAGCGGTTTGAAAATAGAGATAGAGAAATTTAATGGGAAAAGTATTGAGTTGTGGAAGCTCAAGGTGGAAGATCTATTGGTAGACAAAGATCATTGGATCGCGGCAGATCCAGGTACTGCACCTATAGGAACGTCAACAGATGACTAGAAAATGTTGGATCGAAAGGAGAAGAGCACAATCTGATTGTGTCTCTCATATTGAGTATTACTGAATGTGTGAGGGGAAGCTACAACCAAGGAGTTTATATGGAATAAGTTGGGGAAATTGTATCAGTCTAATTCCCTGGTAAATAAACTGTTCCTATGGAAGAAACTGTATAACCTGAGGATGAGCGTTGGAGACTCTGTGACAGAACATATTAATGCCTTCAATACTTTGGTAAGTCATCTATTATCTATTGAGATTAAAATTTTAGATGAAGCTAATTGTATCAGTTTACTGTGTTCTTTACCAGACTCTTGGGATAGCCTGGTTGTGGCCATAGGTAGTAATACAACTACCTTCAGTTTCGATGATGTGGTCTCATCCTTATTGTCAGAGGAGATGAGATGGAAGAACATGGAAGGACAAAACACATATGAAATATTTGTAAGAGGACGCTCCCACGAAATAAATAGATCTAAGTCCTCAAGTGGGAGATCTAAATCTAAGGGTAGATCTAAATCTCTTGGAAAGTTTGTAAAGGTATGTTGGAGATGTGGAAAAGAAGGGAACTTCAAGAAGCAATGTAGATCTAAGAATGTTGAGAGAGTGAAGGGATCTGAAGGTGCTCCCTCTATAGAAAAAAATACCTCCAAGGAAGAAGGAGGGGATGTGTACTTGGCTTTTTCAAGCATCCAGATCATGAGGCATAGATGGTTGACTTAGGTGCATCCTTTCATATGACTCCTCATAGGGATTGGTTCTATGAATATGAAAGGTATGATGTAGGTAATGTTTTCCTAGGTGATGACTCGATAGCCAGAATCATAGGACAAGGAAGAGTCAAGTTGAGGCTCATAGATGGAAGGATTGGAACACTTCCTAGTGTTATACATGCCCCAGTATGTTAGACAAAAACTTGATTTATGTAAGAAAAATGGACGATGCAGGCGTAAAAACAGTATTTCAAAAAGAAACCTGCAGGATGGTTCGAGGAGCAATGGTGTTGTTGAAGGGAGTTCAAATTGGAAATATGTATAAGCTGCAAGGAAACACTATTAGTGATGGGTGTAATAGTTCCATTGTTCCTAATATTGGAGCTGAAGAAGAAAAAACTTTTACAATATCTGGAGAAAAAGTCTCTGGAGAAAAGGTTATGATGTGGCATCAAAGACTGGGGCATATCAGAGAGAAGGGTCTTCAACTACTACATGGTAAAGGTATGGTTGAAGGTATGTATAACATATCTCTATGATTTGATTTCTGTGAACATTTTGTATATGTGAAGAAAAATCAGGTAACATTCTTGTTTGGTGCAACGAGGGCAAAAGGAATTTTACAGCTAGTGCACAGTGACGTGTTTGGACCTGTGTCAGTTCCATCATTGGGAAAATCTATGTACTATGTCTCATTTATAGATGAATTATCGAGGAATACTTGGATATATTTCCTCAAGAATAAATATTAAGTCTTTGGTAGGTTTAAAGAGTTTAAGGCTCTTGTTGAGAATCAAACAGAGAAAATAATTAAGGTGTTGAAGATGGATAATGATGGATAGTTTTGTAGGAATGAATTTGAAGAATTATGTAAGAAATGTGGTATATAAAGGAAGAAGACTACTCCTTATACACCTCAACAAAATGGAGTTGCAGAAAGGATGAACGAGACACTAATGGAAAAAGCAAGGTGCATGCTCAGTGGTGCCGAGTTAGGGAAAGAATTCTAGGAAGAGGCAGTGGGCACTACATGTTACTTAGTCAATCGATCACCCTCATCAACACTGGATGGAAAGACTCCACACGAGGTATGGACTGGTAAGAAACCCTCTCTCACACATCTCAAGGTATTTGGTTGTGAGACCCATGTTCATGTTCCAAAGGAAAACATGAGTAAGCTAGATAAGAAGGATGAAAAGTGTATATGTTTATAATCTTTGGAACCCAGAAACTAAGAAGGTTGTGTATAGCCGAGTTGTGGTATTTAGATAAATGAAATATTTTTTAAAACGGGAAGTCCTACCAAGTAAGGAAGAAATAGAGAAAGTAGAGTTTGAGTCAAAGGATGATGAATTAGACTCTACAAAAGAACAAGAATTGGAAGAAGAAGATCGTCATACTCTACTATTGAGGAGATCGGTTCGAGAAAAAGGCTACCAGAAAGGTATAGTCCACCTGATTTCCGTTTAAATTTTTATTTGTCTATTACTGATGATGATCTTAGAACTGTTAGGTAGCCAGTGGATTTAGAGGATGGAAAAATATGGAAAAAGACCATGTTCGAAGAAATGACAGCCTTGGATGAGAATGAGGCTTGGGATCCAGTGGAGTTGTTGAATGGAAGAAATACCATTGGTAGCAAATGGGTATTTAAAAGGAAGTTGAATGTAGATTGAAAAGTGGAGAAATACAAAGCTCCATTAGTAGCAAAGCGTTATTTCCAAGTTGAGGGAATTGATTTTGGTGAGATTTTTTCTCCTATTATCAAGTTAACCTCTATTAGATTTTTGTTATATGTTGTTGTTGCGTTTGATTTTGAAGTAGAACATATGGATGTGAAGACAACATTCCTACATGGGGATATGGAAGAATAAATCTACATGAAGCAACCAGAAGGCTTTGTTGTGAAGGGAAAGAATGAGTTGGTATGCAAGATGAAAAGGTCCCTGTATGGTTTAAAACAATCACCAAGGATGTGGTATCAAAAATTTGATACTTATATGTTGGAACTTGGCTTCACAAGAAGAAAAGAGGATCATTGTGTGTATTTTAAATTAATTGGTGATCATTTCATTTATTTGGTATTGTATGTGGATGACATGTTGTTGATAGGAAACAACAAGGATATTATCTAGGATGTGAAAACTCAGTTGTACTCTAAATTTGACATGAAGGATCTTGGTGCTGCAAATTTCATTTTGGGCATGGAAATTAAAAGAGATATGAAAAACATGAATCTCTAGTTAAATCAAAGAAAATACGTCGAGACCATATTGCAGAGATTTAATATACAGGAATGTAAATCAGTTAGGGTCCCTATTTCTATAGGTGTAAAGTTATTTGTGGATCAATGTCCCAAGACATAGGAAGAGGAGGAGGACATGTCTTGTGTTCCATATGCGAGTGTGGTTGGAAGTTTGATGTATGAAATGGTTTGTAGTAGACTGGATATTGCACATGTAATGGGATTTTTTAGCAGGTATATGTCAAAACTAGGGAAGGAGCATTGGAAAATAGTAAAGAGAGTTTCCAGGTATTTGTCTGGCACTACTAGTTATGGATTGTGCTACCAAGGAAGAACAGTTTTGGACAAAGTGTTGGACATACATGGATTTTTAGATGCAGATTTAGTTGGAGATATGGATCGTAGAAGATCTACAAGTGGGTATGTGTTTAACTTGTTTGGAGGAGCACCCAATTGGAGGAGCAAAAGACAGTCTGTAGTGGAACTTTCAACTACAGAAGTTGAATACATGGCAGTCAATCATGCAAGAAAGGAATCAATATGGCTACAAATATTATGTTCAAGTATTGGGTTGGTACAAAAAGCTGTAAGGATAGATTGTGACAGTCAGAGTGTAATTTTTCTGGCGAAGAACCCAACTTATCATTCAAAGTCAAAGCATATTGATGTTCAATATCAATTTGTGAGAGACATGATTGAAGAAAATAAGGTGTTGTTGATGAAGGTGGAAACTTTGAAGAATGTTGAAAATTCATTAACAAAATCTATGAGCACTAATAAGTTCTCTTGTTTTATAGGATCTATGGGCATTGTTGCCCTAGATTGTTGACTATGTAACCTTGTAACCTCTTGTATGCAAAGAAAACAACAAGGGGGAGAATGTTGGGTATGTGTTATATTTTTTGCATGGATAGAGGAGGGTGAAGAGCCCGCTTTATCGGGGGGTCACATGGGGGTGGGATCCCCCCTTCATGAGGGTTCAGGGGTAGTTCCCCTGAAAATAAATAAATAAAAAATAAATAAAAACAATTGGCAGTTTTTTGCGTCCCATTTTGGGTGGTTTTTGGCACATGGCTTTCATTGATGGTTTTCTATTTTTGATTAAGGAATTAGGTTTTTTGACTAATCCATGTTATTGGATTATGGTTTTGGATGCTATGGGATCCTATAAGTATATTTTATTTTAAACAATGTATTGTGTGGAATGAATATAAAAGATGTTGGTTTTCTTGGTTTGGGTTTCCAAGGGAAAAATCTCTATGTAACATGTGTATTTTCCATTGTATCTTTTTTTTTTCTTTTATTGAAATGTTGTTTGCAGTAAATAATTGTACAAGGTTAAAATCTACAAGTATAAGGACTAACTAGTAGTCAAAGACCATGTGCAAAAAGAAGGCATCATCAACTTTGAGGAAAATGATGAAAGTATAAGAGTTGGATATTAGGTGGGGAGCCGATACCTCTCTATGTGAGTACATGGTTAAGTTTCCTCTCAAAGCTAATAGGAGAGAGAGTTTTCAGAGAGAGAAGGGAAGGTAGAGGT
>JZKD02S0596932.1:0-16009 GCA_000966675.3 Picea glauca | reverse complement strand
ACTCTGCAGTTATTGGATAATAATGCTTCATTGATATAGCACTTGGATTATATGGTTAAAAGGGACTAAATTGCTCTATTACTGATTCACCCCCCCCCCTCTCAGTAATCCAACATCACTAGTCACTCAATTCAGAAGGTTCTTATGATGTTTAAGGGATGAAGCAAATGGTAAAATGACATGTACCTTCCCAGAACAAGACAACAAGAAAATATAGCAACTTGCAAGTACAAAGATATGATGTTAGTGCTTTTTAAGACCATAAACCTTCAAAACGTAAGCTAGTTGATATGAATTTGCAGCAATGCAACAATTTATAACAGAAATTAATATTTTATAACATCCACAAGAATTATGCCTTGAAAGTGCTTGATAATGACAAGAAGAAATAGCTTTAACCTAGCAGAATGATAAAATTTTGTCACAAGCAAGTTTGGAAATGTCTAGCTAGAAAAATAAGTCACTTTTGCAGAGAATTTGATGCAGTTAGATGGATGTAGCAATATTTTGCAACAACAACAAATTCTAGTGGTCAAAAGTGCAAGAAAACACCATGCAAACTCAACACTTATCTAGTAGATTGCCTGGCAATTGTCACAAGTGATTTCTAGATGATATAAGTGTGAGTTATGTAGGTGAATGCATAAATTTAGCTTGAATTAGTATTGTTGTAGCAATGTTTTGCAATATCAACAAGTTAGCTAAGGATTCAATCTAGTTTAGTGTTAGGAAATGTTAGTAAAAGCTTCAAGGATAAAGGTTTGAGTGTTTTTTTTTATCAATCATTCACTATAATAAGTATACTAGTGCCTTTTAGGGTTTATGGAGTCACAATAGCAGTGAAAAAACTTGGAGCAAAGTAGCAATGATAATACTTTGTCAAAAGAGAAAGGATGAATGGAGGAGGTGTTGGCTACCCAAGGCATCAAACATCCAAGTCTTAGGGAGAAATTTGCTAGAAAGTTGGGGATCTTAGGCCCTAGTGAAATTTTCCTTCCTTAGACTATTGAGAGAAAATAATGCAATAGGCAAGTAGAGTAACACTACTAGAGAGCTAGCACTTTAGGGATCTAGTAGCTACTTCTTAAACAAGGTGCACTTCAGAAATTTAAACAAGTAGAAAACTACCGAGAGAAATAAGTAACTTATGTTTCTCTCCTAGGGTTTAAGCAAGCAATTTCATAATCTTTAGCATGAAACAAGTAAAATTTACCACAAGCATTCATTACATAAACAAATTGAAGATTTTATACTTACTTCACCAAGAATAATCAAGCCAAACCCTAGTTGAAGATCTTCCACAATGAAAAATAGCCAAAATACACCAAAAATTGCCTCTCCAAGAAGTTGCGCACTAGTTAGTTCAACCAATAACCCTTAAAGAGGGCCAAATTTCAGACCACACCACTTGTGTGATGAGTGTTGATGAAAAAATGAGAGTATTTTCTCTCTATTTATACAGTAGTAATGACCTTTAATTAAAATTAGGTCATAAAAAGGCTGACATGGCCAAATTACATTAAAAATCCAGTTTTTACATAAATGAAGGTAATTAAACCCCAAAATCAGCTCCAAGGGTGACGTAATGCCCTTCTAGGTAGACGTTGAGATCCTAGGGTGGAACGTTGGGCCCCATATGCAGAACATTTGGCCTCCAAATGCCCTGGATGATGCCACACATGACAACCAACACACAACTGCCCTCATAAATACAAACCCAAGCTCTGGATGACATCCAGGGTCATAAAGATGATGTCATGGGATCTCAAGGATCAACGTCCAGGTGGAAGAGAAAGATCCCCCTGGGTCTAGGTCTGCCAGAGTGTCTCAAGGGAAACATTCTTTTTTCTTTCTAGTGCAAGTCTCTAATGTTTCTCTCCCCCTGGTTGGGGTCACAACATCCATCTATGGGCTTTCAGCCCCATGGAGATTTGAGCTAATAATTCCCCCATATGTACCTGTCCACTGGGCAAAGTCTTGCAACAATAACAAGTATGCCCTCCTGGGGTTCATAAATCACAAGGATCATAAAAATGTCAATCACATCTAATAATCAAATTACCCAAACATGTGCATCAAACCCCCCTTTACCTAGACAAATGCTCAAAGATGTTATGTAGTTTAACAAGTCAGGTTTGGAAAAGATCTCAGGGTTTTCTATTGGGATAATCCTCCTTAAGTTTGGGGTGTTTCGCAGGTGAGAACCAATCTAGGTCATGTAAGTGTGTGTGAGGCGGCATGGGGGGAAGTGTTTGGGCATGGGGTACAGTGATAACAGGGAAATGTAGATATTACATGTGGGTGCCTTTGTATAGGGTGAGTTGCACCTTGTCATATATGCCATTCTTTCCTAGCCCATTTAATGCCTTTTATTCTCAGTTTTATTGATTTTTTATCTTTTTCTTTCATTCTTCAAGGGAAGAGATGAGGGACACTGTCCTGACTTGGTGACCATAGGTGACAACGTTACCAATCATTTCATGGAGATGAGAAGGTTGGCTCGTGATGAGACCCCCTTTCTATTGGCTATGCCACCAAGAGCCACTACCCTAGTTTGGTGACCAAATAGATGGTAGTGTCATACCACTACATACCCATGGTCATAATAGGTCAGCTCCTGATGAGACCTCCCATCCACCAACTAATACCTTGAATGTTTATTATCTTATGGGTTCCCTTTTATTACTGAGAATCCTTTTACTGCTTTCTCGGGAATCCCTGGGCAAAGCATCTCAAAGGTTTTATCTTGGCTTTTAAATCTTGCCAGCTACTTTTACCCCCTGGGCCTTTAGCCCCTTCTTCCCACAAGGCAAGGTACAACCCTTACTAGTGTGGCAAATCCCAATGCCCGAACAAATGTAGGGGGGAAATGAGAGAAATAAATATGGAAAGTGGTAAGTATGGATGGAATGGACGATGACCTTTCATAGACCCACCCAGTGGAAATCCATCCTAAAGGGATACTAACTTACTAGGGAATCATGTTACCCTCCCAGGTATGAACAAGTTAAAGAGCATAATTTCCAAGCAAAATTTATGAAATGAAGGAGAATTCAATGCAACGTATTCAAGTTCTTCAATAATCAGAGTGACACATACCATGATACTCTGACTCATTAACTCATGGAGCAAGACTTACTGTTGCTTCAGGACTAGGATGGTGGGATGGATACTATTGTTGCTGATAGATGGGATGCACTAAAGAAAAGAGGGGCCCTCTAGGGCCATGCTCAAGTCATCTGACTCTTGACACTCCATGTATAGAACCTATTAGCGTCGGAAGTCACCCCTGGATTGCAGCAGGAGCAGAGCCCGACGCCCATCGGTTTATGTCATGATTTGTTTAATGGGGTGATCAAATGGAGGTTAACTCAAAACGATGTGGTTCTAACTCCGAAACTAGGCCAGACATGCATGGGCAAGTCAGGTATTAGATAACTTCAGATAGTGAGTCGTAGTAAGGGCGAGTAGGGGGAAGACTTGTGTAAGAGAGATGCGAAGGTCTGTCGTAAACATCAGGTTCCTAACAGACTGTAGAAGAAGACATTTAAATGCAAGATCTTCTTACCTTCAAACGCAGAAAACTAGAGAAAACAATAATGCTACAATAAATCTTTTATCACAACATAATTGCCATAATTCGTGCAACTTAGTCGATCACGAACTCTCTTAGTATAAGATGAAAAGTTAGACGGGAAAAGAAGGACTGTCTGACATTAAACAAGAAATCTTACATACACATCCATAACCATAGAACTAGAATGTGTTAAAACATTACAATCGGGAGCTTCACTCTACCATCGATGCCTTACAAAATACCAAGACTGAGTCTATATACTCAGGAAAATTCACCTAAGAGAGGCATGTTCAGCCATCCAAGGCGTGGTGTCCCTTCAACCGAATTCGGACGGATAATCCCTGTCAGATGCCACCTTAACTGCGCATGGCTCCTGTAAGGGGAGTAGCTGAGCCATTAAGTGTCGAGCTAGCATGTGCAGACCTCCTCTGGCTAGTCGAGAACTCGGCATGGCTTCTTTTGAAAAATGGGTACACAAGACCCTCTCGAGCAGACCGCCTGCCAGACCCTCCATATATCACACTTAATGAATGAAAGGAGGTTTCAACCACCCGTTCTTGCCTTCATTTACTCCAAGCGTAGACCAGGATCGAGGTCAGGCCCGATGGCAACTGGAGGTCATGACAGGCCTCTCTGTGACTGAAACCCAACGCCTTTAGCCCCTTTTGCACAACTCTTTCTTTCCCCAGTGACCATAGGTTGTGACCCTGTGTTTACTCTCAAAGGCGCTTTCGACGTTCGCGAATAGGAAGGGGTTGATCCCTGCTTCTTGAAATTGCGATGAGTGAAACGCCGAGACGGCTTAATCTGGCACCACGCGTCCCTCTAGATCTGGCAGTTTTGAAATGTCCCGACGATGTTGTACCTTGAGCCTTGGAATTGCGATGGGTGAAATGATGAGGAACCTAATTGCGCGCTAGGTGTCTCCTGCGGGTGGATGGATAAGATTGCCCCGTAATACTGTGGGCCCGACTTCGGGCGCCTTTGGTGCTTTCAGGGTTCATGGTTTCGAGACATAGGACAACAAGGAACCTTCACCCTTCGAATCCCCGAATGCCGAAACGTCGATGTGACTAGATCTCGCTCCATGCGTCTTCTGGATGAACGACTGCTATCTTTCCCTGCACATAATATGGGCGCTATCCATTGCGCTAACCTCGGCGCAACTTTGTTAACCGCGATTTCCCGCCAACCGTCGATCTGCTTTTATAGATGAATCTGGGCCGTTGACAACGTAATTTCGCCCTCTCACTTGATTTTTAGCCTGAAATGGGGATTTGCGTGCTACGCTTGGGCGTTCTTTGTGCAACCTGCAGCTCTGGATGCTCTCGGCCCAAGACAAGAATTGTTGCTAACATAACCCGTGGGCCTCGAGACATGATATCATTAGTTATCCCCAAGATAGGGGATAACATGTTGTTATCTTTTTCCAACAACCATCCCCTTGGGCCTTCAACCCCTTCTTCCCATAACATGAGGTACATGCCCTTCTTGGGTCACTAAAATCAAAGGGCCTAGGAGAGGGAAATATGATGGGAGTGTAATGAGCGGAAAGTGGTAAGTATGGTCAGGAATGGTATGATAACCTCTCAAGGGACTCCCAATTGCAACCCTTCCCCAAAATTTGGTCACTTACTAGGAAATCGATGACACTCACCAAGGTGAAATAGGGTCAAAACCATAATGTCCAAGCATGCGTTCTTTAATTAAAATAAACTTAAATACAACATGCTTAAATGCCTCAAATATTAGGGTGATTACCTGNTGCAGCAATGCAACAATTTATAACAACAATTCATATTTTATAACAACCACAAGAATTATGCCTTGAAAGTGCTTGAAATTGACAAGAAGAAATAGCTTTAACCTAGCGGAATGATAAAAGTTTGTCACGAGCAAGTTTGAAAATGTCTAGCTAGAAAAATAGTCACTTTTGTAGAGAATTTGCTGCAATTAGATGGCTATAGAAATATTTTGCAACAACAACAAATTCTAGTGGTCAAAAGTGCAAGAAAACACCATGCAAACTCAACGCTTATCTAGTAGATTTACTGTCAATTGTCACAAGTGATTTCTGGATGATATAAGTGTGAGTTATGTAGGTGAATGCGGAAATTTTTCTTGAATTAGTATGGTTGTAGAAATGTTTTACAATATCAACAAGTTAGCTAAGGAGTTAGTCTAGTTTAGGGTTAGCAAATGTTAGTAAATGCTTCAAGTATAAATGTTTGAGTGTTTGTTTGATCAATCATCCACTATAATGAGTAGGCTAGTGCCTTTTAGGGTGTAGGGAGTCACAATAGCAGTGGAAAAACTTGGAGCAAAGTAGCAATGCTAATACTTTGTCAAAGGAGAAGGGATGAATGGAGGAGGTGTTGGATACCCAAGGCCTCAAGCATCCAAGTCCTACGAAGAAATTTGCTAGAAAGTAAGGGATCTTAGGCCCTAGCGAATTTTTCCTTCTTTAGACTATTGTGAGAAAATAATGCAATAGGCAAGTAGAGTAACACTACTAGAGAGCTATCACTTTAGGGATCTAGTAGCTACTTCTTAAACAAGGTGCACTTCATAAATTTAAACAAGTAGAAAACTATAGAGAGAAACAAGTAACTTATGTTTCTCTCTTAGGGTTTAAGCAAGAAATTTCATAATCTTTAACATGAAAAAGTAAAATTTAACACAAGCATTCATTACATAAACAAATTGCATAATTTCTACTTACTTCACCAAGAATAATCAAACCAAACCCTAGTTGAAGATCTTCCACAATGAGAAATAGCCAAAATACACCAAAAATTGTCTCGCCAAGAAGTTGCGCACTAGTTAGTTCAACCAACAACCCTTAAAGAGGGCTGAATTTCAGACCACACCACTTGTGTGATGAGTGATGATGACAAAATGAGAGTATTTTCTCTCTATTTATACAGTAGCAATGACCTTTAATTAAAATTAGGTCATAAAAAGGTCGACCTGGCCAAATTACATTAAAAATCTAGTTTTTACATAAATGAAGGTAATTAAACCCCAAAATCAGCTCCAAGGGTGACATAATTCCCTTCTAGGTTGACGTTGAGCTCATAGGGTGGAACGTTGGACCCCATATGCAGAACGTTTGGCTTACAAAGGCCCTGGATGATGCCTTACGTGCCAACTAACACACAACTACCCTCATAAATACAAACCCTAGCTCTGGATGACATCCAGGGTAATAAATATGACGTCATGGGATCTCAAGGATCAACGTCCAGGTAGAAAAGAAAGATCCCCCTGGGTCTAGGTCTTCCAGAGTGTCTCAAGGGAAATGCCCTTATTTCTTTCTAGTGCAATTCTTTGATGTCTCTCTGCCCCTGGTTGGGGTGACAACATCCATTTGTTGGCTTTTAGCTCCATGGAGGTCTGAGCTAATCATTACCCCATATGTACCTGTCCATCGGGAAAAGTCCTGCAACAAAAACAAGTATGCCCTCCAGGGGTTCATAAGTCACAAGGGTCATATCAATGTCAATCCCATCTAATAGTCAAATTACCCAAACATTTTCATCAAACCCCACTTTACCCAGACAAATGCTCAAAGAAGTTATGCAGTTTAACAAGTCAGGTTTGGAGAAGGTCTCAAGGTGTCTTATTGGGTTAATCCTCCTTAAGTTTGGGGTGTTTCGCAGGTGAGAACCAATCTAGGTCATGTAAGTGTGTGTGAGGTGGTGTGGGGGGAAGTGTTTTGGCATGGGGTGTAGTGATAATAGGGAAATACAGATCTTACCTGTGGGTGCCTTTGTAGAGGGAGAGTTCACCTTGTCATAGATGCCATTATTTCCTAGCCCATTTAATGCCTTTTATTCTTAGTTTTATTTCGTTTTTATAGTTTTCTTTCATGATTCAAGGGAAGAGTTGAGGGACACTGTCCTGGCTTGGTGACCAAAGGTGACAACGTTACCCACAACCATTTCAAGGAGATGAGAAGGCTGGCTCGTGATGAGACCCCCTTTCTCTTGGCTATGCCACCAAGAGACACTACCCTGGTTTGGTGACCATATATATGGTAGTGTCATACCACTACATACCAATGGTCATAATAGGCCGACTCATGATGAGACCTCCCATCCACCAACTAATACCTTGAATATTTATTATCTTATGAGTTCCCTTTTCTTATGGAGAATCATTTTACTTCTTTCTCGGGAATCCCTGGGTAAATCATCTCAAAGGTTTTATCTTGGCTTTTAACTCTTTCCATCTACTTTTACCCACTGGGCCTTTAGCCCCTTCTTCCCACAAGGCAAGGTACAATCCTTACTAGTGTGGAAAATCCCAATGCCCGAACAAAGGTAGGGGACAAATGAGAGGAATAAATATGGAAAGTGGTAAGTATGGATGGAATGGACGATGACCTTTCATAGACCCACCCAGTGGAAACCCATCCTAAAGGGAGACTAACTTACTAGGACATCATGTCACCCTCCCAGGTATGAACAAGTTAAAGAGCATAATTTCCAAGAAAACATTATGAAATGAAGGAGAATTCATTGCAACATATTCAAGTGCTTCAATAATCAGAGTGACACATACCATGATACCCAAACTCATTAACTCATGGAGCAAGACTTACTGTTGCTTTAAGACTGGGATGGTGGGATGGATACTACTGTTGTTGATAGATGAGATACACTAAAGAAAATAGGGGCCCTCTGGGACCATGCTCAAGTCATCCATCTCTCGACACTCCATGTCTAGAACATGTGGGCCTCGAGACATGATCTCCTTAGTTATCCCTAGGATAGAGGATAACATCTGGCTCCAACTCGGGGAAATGTGCTCACCATAGAGCACATGAGAACCTCAACATATCTAGTATGACCTGTATTTGCTAGATCTCAACAAAATACATCAGTAATCCTCAGGGTGGTGATATCACCCCTTGTTCATATATTATATAATGAAATAAATAAAGAGCATCTCTAATCTAGCATATGATCATGAGCATACATATATACATAATGAAACAAAACAATATTGAAATGCAACTATAACTATGCTAACATGATATGAAGATGGTATGTACAATGGATGCAAAATACATACCTATCTAACTCACCTGTACTTACCTGTTAAGTCAAGTCTCTACCCCATGATGGGGTTTGAGGAGGCGTCCAATAACTGGCAATGAATGTTTCCTCCCTTCAAGCGTAGATAAATAGTGGGCATCATTGATTGAATTCATTCTGATCTTGAAGGGTCCAAGCCAAAACTTTGCACATCCCTTAATGTTGTTAGGATTATCCATCTTTGTATCCCACTCTAAAACCAAAACTCCTTTCTTGTATTCCCCTCCTTTGAAATAAACTGCCTCTTGTATTCTAGTGTATTGTGTTGAGGGAGGGGGGTGGGGTTCTGTAGTAAGTACATCTTCTTGGTCTGGCTCAGTCAACAAATGTTCATCATTCCCCTTTCATCCAATGAAACTAACTCCTTTCCCTTTAAACCTTATCAAATCGTCAATTTCATCCTCTTGTGTAGAAGAATAATCATCCCAGTCTTTAGAGAGGTTAGAAGCACCACCAAGATAATCACTCCAACTTGTATCTCTCTCCTGATCTAGAACGATGGGGTGGGATTCTACCAAATCACTATCCCTTATGTATGTTTCGTGCAAATGTAACGTCTCGTCATTAACTTGTGTAATTTTATCCTTGTGATTGCTAGGAGGATTCTGGTCATCCTTTCCCTTGGTCCATGTTATCTCATTGATATTGTCTTCTTCTATCAAGGGAAGAACGGTCCATATTGAAATAAGCAAGGATCTACGGAGTCGTAGTTACTATGTCCATGATTACACATTTCAATGTGTTCCATCCTCTTTGGCTTATTATGTAAGGTGATACAATCTTGGTCCCCGACGAGAATAGTTGCGTAGGACAAGTCCATCTGTAGACTCCTGCCTAAAGTAGCAACACATTCCCTAGATAATATCATTCCCCAAGTGTCAAGTATATCAACAACAACTACACCCATTATGATGGGGAAATCAAGGTAGTCAACAAGGTGGAATTCAAGACCTTCCATCAAGCCATAGACCTTGATACCCTTTGATTCAAATCTACAAACGTTGGCATATGACCCTCTAACTTCTAACCCTAATTGGTTCATAACATTCAAACTCATCATATTGACAGATAACTCGGAGTCAAGAATGCAGTTGTGAAGACATAGGTCATCTATTAGCAAGGATGTGAGAAAGGGTGTTTGTTCATTTTCCTCCAAATGACCAGTTTGTAATAGTGTGGAAGTTTGTTCAAACAATTGTTGGTCATCTGGGGTTCGTTTTGTCAAACAAGGGATTTCCAACGTTCCACGAATCCTTCGGACCTTTTGTAAGATATAGTCTATAGTAGTGCTTAGGTTGGTCCTATCATTGCTAGTTTTTGGGAAATGTTGGGGTAGATCCCTAGTATACACCTGGGGCTCTTCAAGATTCACCCTTGAGTCCTCACTTGTTTGGCTCAAGCACTCAATCCTAGGCTTCCTCATGTCTTGATTTTCTTGGATTTGCTTTGAAGTGAACAAGGTAAATATGGAATCTAAATAATTAGGTTTCTCATGAGCAACCTTCAGGTAATCATGTTCAAAATGGGAGTATTTTTATGATAAGTAATCAGGATCACCTTCTTGCCTCACAACATTTTTTACATCCAAGGTGTCTGGACAAATTTGTTCTTTTAGAGCATGAGGTTTTATTTTCTGACTAGTATTTTGAGGAAGTCTCATAGAAGGATGCCCTTGGGCTTGTGATAGTGTCCTTTCCAACTCAATGATTTCTTCATAGGCACCTAGATCCTTAGAGGGCTCATGTTGTTTTAAAAAAATTAAGGCAACTTTCATATGTGAGAACCTATTCTTCCAAGTACCAGTCCCTTTAGGGGGAATGGCTAACTTAATCTCATCGTTTACCTCTAGTATCTCTGGGAAATCATGTTCTTCTTCATCAACATATTCCTCATTGATCCATAGGACATCATCTTCGTACTGAAGAGGATTGACTTGGGGAATGGCATCACACCATTTGATATTTTCTTCAATCCAACAAGCACCATTTTGTGCTTCCTTGAGGTTTGTAGGGAATCAATTCATGAAGATGGATTGGAAGTTTCCTTCGAAAGAATTTAAGTATTTTCATAGAATAGATATCTCTGGTACAAAATTCGGAATCAATTCGACCAAGTAAGGAATTAAACATGTCACTAAATTCCCTAACAACTTCGTTGTTTTGTTTGCAAATGTTGAGATATTGGGAATAAAGGGATTCCATATCTTCGATCACACCCCATCTTTGCAGGAAAACTTGTTCTAAATATTCATAGGTTGTGAGTCTTTTGCTTGGGAGGTTAGTGCTCCATTTTCTGGCATCTCCAGTAAGTGAGGCAAAGAAAAGTCTCATGAATGTTTCAGAATGTTCTTTCCTAGATTGATGGAAGTCATAGCTCTCACAAAATTTGGTCCAATGTGTGTTACCAGAAGCCCCAGCCTCTCTAGAAAACTTGGGTATCCATAAATCAACATATTTAGGGAGATCATGTAATCCTCCTTGGATATTGGCCAAGTCTAAAGGGTCGAAGAGTTATTCAGGAGATCATTTAGGAGGGGCCATGGGGACAATAGGAACTACAGGACAAGAAAGTGTGTACTAACGTCTGCTACAGGTTGTAATCAATGGAGTTGCCAGAAAATCTCCTTGAGATTATCAAAGGGATGAGGGGATCACCCTCACTGGAGTTGCCAGGTAAGCTTTGTGAAATGAATCCTTTGGTTAAAAGCTTACCAAAAAAGTGTCGTTCGAATAAAATTGATTCAGTGTACCCTGACAACGACGCCAAAATGTTATCGCACAATTTTTACTTGCCCAAATCCCAATGCAAGTTGATGAAATATTGGTGTAACAAGGGGTGACCTATCACTGTCATCTTAACAAGAAACCCATTTCTATTAAGGGATATATCAAGATTACCCTAGGGGAGATGTCCCTAATGACCTAAAGGGTTGAAAACTAAGGAAAGCATGCAAGAAAATCCCCCTCTCACTAGTCACTTAATTCAGAAGGTTCTTATGGTCTTTAAGGGATGAAGCAAATGGTAAAATGACATGTACCTTCCCAGAACAAGACAACAATAAAATATAGCAACTTGCAAGTACAAAGATATGATGTTAGTGCTTCTTAAGACCATAAACCTTCAAAACGTAAGCTAGTTTATATGAATTTGCAGCAATGCAACAATTTATAACAACAATTAATATTTTATAACATCCACAAGAATTATGCCTTGAAAGTGCTTGACAATGACAAGAAGAAATAGCTTTAACCTAGCGGAATGATAAAATTTTGTCACAAGCAAGTTTGGCAATGTCTAGCTAGAAAAATAAGTCACTTTTGCAGAGAATTTGCTGCAGTTAGATGGATGTAGAAATCTTTTGCAACAACAAGAAATTCTAGTGGTCAAAAGTGCAAGAAAACACCATGCAAACTCAACACTTATCTAGTAGATTGCCTGGCAATTGTCACGAGTGATTTCTGGATTATATAAGTGTGAGTTATGTAGGTGAATGCGGAAATTTAACTTGAATTAGTACCGTTGTAGAAATGTTTTGCAATATCAACAAGTTAACTAAGGATTCAGTCTAGTTTAGTGTTAGGAAATGTTAGTAAAAGCTTCAAGGATAAAGGTTTGAGTGTTTGTTTGATCAATCATCCACTATAATGAGTATACTAGTGCCTTTTAGGGTTTATGGAGTCACAATAGCAGTGAAAAAACTTGGAGAAAAGTAGCAATGATAATACTTTGTCAAAAGAGAAAGGATGAATGGAGGAGGTGTTGGCTACCCAAGGCATCAAACATCCAAGTCTTAGGGAGAAATTTGCTAGAAAGTTAGGGATCTTAGGCCCTAGCGAAATTTTCCTTCCTTAGACTATTGAGAGAAAATAATGCAATAGGCAAGTAGAGTAACAATACTAGAGAGCTAGCACTTTAGGGATCTAGTAGCTACTTCTTAAACAAGGTGCACTTCAGAAATTTAAACAAGTAGAAAACTACTGAGAGAAATAAGTAACTTATGTTTCTCTCCTAGGGTTTAAGCAAGCAATTTCATAATCTTTAACATGAAACAAGTAAAATTTACCACAAGCATTCATTACATAAACAAATTGAAGATTTTCTACTTACTTCACCAAGAATAATCAAGCCAAACCCTAGTTGAAGATCTTCCACAATGAAAAATAGCCAAAATACACCAAATATTGCCTCTCCAAGAAGTTGCGCACTAGTTAGTTTAGACAATAACCCTTAAAGAGGGCCGAATTTCAGACCACACCACTTGTGTGATGAGTACTGATGAAAAAATGAGAGTATTTTCTCTCTATTTATACAGTAGCAATGACCTTTAATTAAAATTAGGTCATAAAAAGGCCGACATGGCCAAATTACATTAAAAATCCAGTTTTTACATAAATGAAGGTAATTAAACCCCAAAATCAACTCCAAGGGTGACGTAATGCCCTTATAGGGAGACGTTGAGATCCTAGGGTGGAACGTTGGGCCCCATGTGCAGAACATTTGGCCTCCAAATTTCCTAGATGATGCCACACATGACAACCAACACACAACTTCCCTCATAAATACAAACTCTAGCTCTGGATGATGTCCAGGGTCATAAAGATGATGTCATGGGATCTCAAGGATCAACGTCCAGGTGGAAGAGAAAGATCCCCCTAGATCTAGGTCTACCAGAGTGTCTCAAGGGAAACATCCTTTTTCTTTCTAGTGCAAGTCTCTAATGTTTCTCTCCCCCTGGTTGGGGTCACAACATCCATCTGTGGGTTTTCATCCCCATGGAGGTTTGAGCTAATAATTCCCCCATATGTACCTGTCCACTGGGAAAAGTCTTGCAACAATAACAAGTACACCCTCCAGGGGTTCATAAGTCACAAGGATCATAAAAATGTCAATCACATCTAATAATCAAATTACCCAAACATGTGCATCAAACCCCCCTTTACCCAGACAAATGCTCAAAGATGTTATGTAGTTTAACAAGTCAGGTTTGGAGAATATCTCAGGGTTTCCTATTGGGATAATCCTCCTTAAGTTTGGGGTGTTTCGCAGGTGAGAACCAATCTAGGTCATGTAAGTATGTGTGAGGTGGCATGGGGGGAAGTGTTTGGGCATGGGGTGCAGTGATAACAGGGAAATGTAGATATTACATGTGGGTGACTTTGTATAGGGTGAGTTGCACCTTATCATATATGTCATTCTTTCCTAACCCATTTAATGCCTTTTAGTCTCAGTTTTATTGATTTTTTATCTTTTTCTTTCATGCTTCAAGGGAAGAGATGAGGGACACTGTCCCGACTTGGTGACCATAGGTGACAACGTTACCAATCATTTCATGGAGATGAGAAGGTTTTCTCGTGATGAGACCCCCTTTCTATTGGCTATGCCACCAAGAGCCACTACCCTAGTTTGGTGACCAAATAGATGGTAGTGTCATACCGCTACATACCCATGGTCATAATAGGCCGGCTCCTGATGAGACCTCCCATCCACCAACTAATACCTTGAATGTTTATTATCTTACGGGTTCCCTTTTATTACTGAGAATCCTTTTACTGCTTTCTCGGGAATCCCTGGGCAAAGCATCTCAAAGGTTTTATCTTGGCTTTTAAATCTTGCCAGCTACTTTTACCCCCTGGGCCTTTAGCCCCTTCTTCCCACAAGGCAAGGTACAACCCTTACTAGTGTGGCAAATCCCAATGCCCGAACAAATGTAGGGGGAAAATGAGAGGAATAAATATGGAAAGTGGTAAGTATGGATGGAATGGACGATGACCTTTCATAGACCCACCCAGTGGCAATCCATCCTAAAGGGAGACTAACTTACTAGGGAATCATGTTACCCTCCCAGGTATGAACAAGTTAAAGAGCATAATTTCCAAGCAAAATTTATGAAATGAAGGAGAATTCAATGCAACGTATTCAAGTTCTTTAATAATCAGAGTGACGCATACCATGATACTCTAACTCATTAACTCATGGAGCAAGACTTACTGCTGCTTCAGGACTAGGATGGTGGGATGGGTACTACTGTTGCTAATAGATGGGATGCACTGTAGAAAAGAGGGGCCCTCTGGGGCCATGCTCAAGTCATCCGACTCTTGACACTCCATGTATAGAACCCGTGGGCCTCGAGACATGATATCCTTAGTTATCCCCAAGATAGGGGATAACATGTTGTTATCTTTTTCCAACAACCATCCCCTTGGGCCTTCATCCCCTTCTTCCCATAACATGAGGTACATGCCCTTCTTGGGTCACTAAAATCAAAGGACCTAGGAGAGGGAAATATGATGGGAGTATAATGAGTGGAAAGTGGTAAGTATGGCCAGGAATGGTACGATAACCTCTCAAGGGACTCCCAATTGCAACCCTTCCCCAAAAGTTGGTCACTTACTAGGAAATCGATGACACTCACCAAGGTGAAATATGGTCAAAACCATAATGTCCAAGCATGCATTCTTTAATTAAAAGAAACTTAAATACAACATGCTTAAATGCCTCAAATATTAGGGTGATTACCTGCCACAATACATGACTTGTTTCGCATGGGGAAAGACCCATGTTGTCTCCAGAAGCTAGCTGGTGTGGTGGATGCGCTGACAATGGGTCCAAACTGTGGTTATAGAGAAGACTTCCATATGTGCAAGTGGACACTGCTATTCATGTGGTCTCTCAACACTCCATATATGAAACCTAAGGGCCTCGAGACATCATCTCCTTAGTTATCCCACAAAATGGGGATAACATCTCCCACAGTAAATCGAATTTTACATTTATGTTTTCTCAATCGATAGTTTTTCTATGGTGAATATAAGAGTTGTGTGGATGTCTAAATTTTGACATTGTCTTGATTTCATCACTTGCACAATTAGTTGCATATGATCCAACACACCACCATCACACAACATTTATGTTGGTCAATTGCTTTAGTTTACGAGATATATGCAACCAACGATTTTGTTTTATACACACAACGTTTCCAATGGTTAGTCACCTTGATTAACGATACATATGAAACCATCAATTTTGTCTTATATATAAAATATTTTATTTGTGTTTGAGTTTGTTTCTTGTGGCCTCTGTATGATCAACAACTTTTCTCTATTCAGTTTGTTTATTGTGCAGTGGTTTTCACTCTATTCACAAACCATGCTAATACAAAACTCTAATCAAATTTCGTTGTAATAGTTGAAGTAGCCTAGAATGTGATTGTATATGCTAAGGTTTATTTAATGTTAGTGCTAAGTAGTGGGTGCCTACACCTACTTTTACAAGCTATCAATATGTGTGTGTATTCCAAAAGTGTTATCATATATATATATATATATATATA
>JZKD02S0596899.1:0-16009 GCA_000966675.3 Picea glauca | reverse complement strand
CGGTTCGAAACATGCAGGGACAAAAAATCCATCCATGTTAAGGGTTGGCGTGGCCTAGGTCGGGTACGATCCCCTGATAATTTTGGCGGCTCAGATGCTCCTGCGTCGCGGTTTCTCAGCCACAAGCTAGTCTCGTGGGTCACAGACAAACTAGCAAACAAAAAATAAAAATTATGAGAATTATAATATTATTCATTGTAAATTAAAAACCACCATAATGTAGTGTTGTCTTTAATAACAAATATATAAGAATTTCATAGGCCTTTCATATTAACAAATTTTAAATAATTAGATTTTTTTCATTTTTCATCCTCATGATGGACCACATTGATTTGGTCCAAAAGATCGATCTAAAAATATATAAGAATTTCATAACCTCTCATATTAATAAAATGCTAAATAATTAGTTTTTTTTAATTTTTCATTCTCATGATGGACCACATTCATTTGGTCCAAAACATTGATCTAAAAATATATGCAATGGATTTGGAAGAACTCTCTTACCAAAACATTGATAACAAAAGTCTTAGAACTTTTATAAATATTGGTAGTGAGAAAATTCCAAAGGTCATCCATGTAGGATCTCACTTTAACAAAATCATACATCTTTGTAAGGAATATCAAGATGTATTTGCATGGGCTTACACCAATCTTAAGGTTTATGATACTAAAGTAATCCAATGTACAACCCCGAGGTACCTTAGATCAAATTTAGTTCCCTTTAAGCTCTCAGATGAGTATTAGTAATAAGCGACAATCAATAAGGTCAAGTGTCACATTGAACACCCGCCTAACCAAGTAGAACTATTATGGTGAATCAAGGGCAATGAATGATGAATGGGTGCTTGGTATGCCAAAATGCCACCACCATGTTGAGCATCACTGTGAGCAATAACGATTGGTGGTATTGGGGCAGATGGAGATTAGTAAAGGGGGAACTATCTAATAAAAGTGTCAATCCCTGAAACTTTGATTGTCATGTACTCTTGATACAAATCCTTTTAGACAAAGAAAAATAATCATCAACCGCAAGATGAAGCTTTAAATCAAGAAAGAAATTGAGAATATAGTGAATGTTAGCATAATCAATAATTATGAGACATTTCACATGGTTAACTAACTTGGTTTAGTTGGGTTAACTAACTTGTTCTAGTTGTATGTAGATTACAAATTTTTTTGACAAAGTCACCCTCAATGATAAGTATCATTTTCCTTATACAAAGAAGATGCTACAACATATCGCTAAAGCAACAATGTTCTCACCTCTCAATGATTTCTCAAAATACAACCAAGTGTTAATCGTGAATGCATATAAACCAAGACAACATCGGTAAACCTAATTAAAAATCAAATTCGAGTTGATGATACTCCACATATATCTCTATTTAGTGGAGCATGAAAGAGATGCATATGAATTAATGGAAATGAACTTACATCCACATATCATGTTGGCACATAACTCTACTAGAGTAAAGAAACACGATCTACAAGGTCTTAGTAAAAGTTTTAGTCAATGATTGTAGAGTTATATATCTTACTTTCAAAGATAATTATTACATATTATAATAGTGATATTTATAAACAATGTTTATATGAATAATTTGATAAATTGATAAAGAATAATTCCAAAAAATAATTAGTTATATAATAGTGGTTTTTATTAAATAATAATTTTATAAAATAATAATTATTTATTAATAAAAAATATAATTTTAATTGATAAAGAATAATTCCTAAAAAAACAATTTGTTATATAATAGTGGTTTTTATTAAATAATAATTTTATAAAATAATTATTATTTATTAATAAAAAATATAATTCTTAAAATTATTTTTGTTTTAAAATGATTGTTATTATTTATTTATATATTGACTTAAATATATTATCACAAAATAATAATCTTTATTCACATTAATTATAAAATTATAATAAATATTATATATAATTATTTTAGTAATATTAAAATATTATAAAAACAAATCAAATATATAATTATGAAATTTTTTAAGATATGGTAAAAGGAAATTTTTATTTATTTAAATTTACAAAAAGTGAAGAGAAAAGCTAATCAACAAAAATATACTCATATCCATTTTGAAAATTGAAAGCGAGCTTGGCATTGCATAGCATGGAAAATGAAAGCGATAAATGTTACATTGGATTATGGGGACAATATACAAATGCCAAATTTGCCGACTTTTTTGTCATTTGGTATCTATAACTTTACGACTATAATTTCAATTGCCGGGTCAAGCCATTTTCATTTCCTTAAATGTACGCAGGGAAATTATTATTATTAATTTTTTTCAGGTATCATGCCATACTTTTCTTCGCTCATGATATACTAAAATATTTATAATATTTATATATTGATGGAATCAAAATAAGTGAATATTAATCTAATGTTCCAAATAGTTTAGTTTCATTTCTTTTGTTTCGTTAGGTAAGCGACAAAGGATGTTGTACGCAAGGGAAAACAAACATTGAATATATATCACGAAGAAGAGATATAAACAAGGTATATGTTTTATTAGCCCTTTGGGCTAGGGATTATTATTAATTGGTTTTCTCTTTTTGCAATAATTTCACATAGAAATCAATGTGTATAATCAAAGTTTTATACTTAAATGATATGGAACACTTTTTCTCTATAATATTGACACGATTTTCTTTTAAACCATTCAAATATTTGAGGTTGTATTTGGCCTCATTTCAAGGCAAGGCAAGGTGACTTGAAACTTTGGAAAATGATAATATATTTTTCCAACATTGTAATGAGGTAGATTAATAATAGACTTGATTTTAGCATTAATTTATTAACATTAAATGTTTGTATGCATTAATCATGTGTTGATGAGATAACCATGGTATAGCCATTTTTTAGGTGTCTAGTTGTGGAGGCCAACTCCCATGCAATATTTGTGTCTAGCTCTGGAGGCCAACTCCCATGTAATATTTGTGTCCAGCTCTGGAGGCCAACTCCCATGCAAGATTAATGACCATTAGTTGGTCTATAATGGGTGAATGAACCAATTCTAGATTGACAATAGTTGACCAATTCCAAAGTGATAGCTTGTTCCTCCTAGTGTGGTTCTATAACAGATGAATGGTCTGATTCTGGATTGATAGATGGACTGATTTGATTCCAGATAGATAGCTTGATAGTTGGATTTATTTTATTCTAGATAGATAACTTGTCCCTGCTTCCCTTCTGATTACCTATCAAAGAAGAATCTTCCCCACTAGTGCTTCCAGGGTATGCAATTCCATGAAATCCAGGCGTGGATACATGTGCATAGGTTGCATTCATCACCTTCTTTGTTAATATGAAAAACATTTTCAGGTTCAATTTTAACTATATATTGAAAGAATCATCTCAACGCATTTGCATTTACTTATTACCATTTGCATTTACTTATTACCATGTGTTGATACCAGTTACCAAATTCGACCATATTGGAGAAAAAAATATGGAAATTCAAAAATTTGATTCGAATTATGAATAGTTTGATTCACAACATAGGTCTGAAGACACAAATAAATAGACACATGCAGGAAGCTAGGTTGGAGTCAATTAGGGAGTCAGAACATCAGTCAAGTGTTGGAAGATCAAAGTGACATGATGTATGAAACGTTTCCATGTTGGGTGAGTACCTTGTTTAGTGTAGTGTTGCATAACACAATTGGAAAGCCATAATTGGAGCATGTGGCTCTGTAATCTGTATCTGAATGGATCTTGAAACAACAACTTGAGATGCAACCAGTTATCTCCGCTAGTGGTGTTGCTTCCATAACTAGTTTTGATTCTAGTGAAACTTCAACTTCAAGGTAAAATTTTCAATATGGTTCTGAAAGTAAGGGTTCATAGTTTACCCCAGATAGATTTGGAGTGTAACTACCTGAAAATACATATAAATATACGAAGGATCATGTGAAGGAAGATGATATCGTGAGCTAGGTGGATATTGGTGGCCACCCACCTATTCCAACTGTCTCCTTTTGACAGTTTTAGTTTAGCACTTTCTTCTGTAATTCTTTGTAATTGTGGGTTCTAAATTTTCGGGGTTGTATGAAGCCCTACATAGTTTCCAAGTGGATATTGGTGGCCTCCCACCTAATCCAACTGGATTATTTTGAAATTTTTCATGTCAATACATCTTTCTATATTTCCAGGGTCGTTTTGGGGCCCTAAACAATGTTTTTTTTAACTTGCCACAATCAAAATTTAGATGAAGTCAAAATTTGACAATATAATGTCTATTTCTCGAAAACACCTTTCCAATGGGCTATCGCGCGCCTAAAACGGAGGCCGTATGAAAAATTTAAGACCCTGGGAAGTTGAGGTACCAAATTACCCATCGGGGCCCACATAACTTTTGGCGTTTCATCTCGTAGAGTTAGGTTTTTGGATGTATGGGGTTTTGGAATTCACGAGTAATGTTAAAAATGCCTATGGAGCCTCATTGTAATCATTCTACTTAGACGGATGTGCGTAGCAGCCACATCTCTTCTTAGAGATAGCTACCACCATTCGAGCAAGTTATTTTTAGTTCTGCAGTTTTACAGTTCTAGCCTATTTTATTTATTCAATAGAAGTTATTGTTCATTGGATATCTATTGTTGTTCTTTGTATCTCAATGTTATTGTATTCAATCTATTAATTATTTCATTCTTCTCATAAATATGGATCAGTGGTATTATAGCGGTCTACTCTTCATTTATTTTTCTTTGTGCATGTCCCCAACAAGATCTGGGTACAAGAAGTTGGGCCTCGAAGCAGTCAAGCCTTTGTAAGATTGGCCATGCCAAGCCTGACAAACAACTCATGGGGGACAAGAATAAATATGATGGAGCAAGAGATCCTTCTAAATTGTCTCTGGAGGAAGCCCTTGCGCAACAAAGGAATGCAATGATGGACAATTTTGCATAGATCCTCTGACAACTGCCCACGAGAGACACATATTCATCAAGCAATCATGCAACCCCCTTAAAGGTACAAGTAAATTTTGATATTCCATTATTTGAAGGATTGATAGATGCAGATGTTGTAGATAAATGGTTGAATCTGATCGAAGGGTATTTTTCGGTACACAATTTTTCTGACAGGGAAAAGATTAGTTTTGCACTCCTCAAGGTTGTTGCCCATGTTAAGGACTGGTGGGATACTTACTATGAGAAAAGGGCCATAGAGGAATTTGTAATAATTGCAGTCTCCCCCACATGGGATTCCTTCAGGGATGCCAATAAATAACAATACTACCCTGTTGGATGCTACGAGGACCAGTACACAAGATGGACCACCATGCATCAGGAAAGGGACTAGACAGTACCATATTTCACAAATATTTTCCATACCCTATGCACCAAATTGGGTATCAAATACTCTGAATGACATCTGGTGCTAAAATACTATGGTTGTCTTCATAGATACATTCAAACAGAAATGGATTTTTTGGACATTACATCAACGAGTACGACTTATAGATATGTTGTCAATATCGAGGAAAAATTTAAGCAGAAGAGGCGAGAGTTTGGATCTGCAAACTCCTCATAGCTGAAGTAGGGAAAAGGCAGCCCCAACCCACAAAATAAGGGACAGAGGAAAGATGTTCACTCTCACGACAACTAGTCCAAGCTGCAACACAACAAGGGTAATGCAAAGTCGAAGAGGGACACAAGAAAGTGGTGTGAATACCATAAAATCCCTTGGCAGAACACCGAAGAATGTCGCTCAAAGTAGTCACTGGTGGCCAAGCTGAAAGCTTCCAAGTTAGAGGTAGATTCTGACTCCAAATCAAATCTAGAAGGACAGAAGCAAATTATCGATGTTGAACCTAGCTCCACTATCGCTACCACCAAAGTCCAGCCAACTGAACCAGAAGAACTAGAGGAAGGGGAATGCCTCTTTCACTCACATATGTGGGTAAAGGGGCTCTACTTCATTTCATTGCCGATAGTGGTAGTCAGAAGAAACTGATCTCTACATAGGTCGTCAAGCAGCTGGACTTGCTGATGACATTGCACCCATATCCCTACACCATTGCCTAGCCAACAATGTCATCTTCCCTATGACATCAAGCCCTTCAAAGATGAGGTATTGAGTGATATTGCTCCCCTTGAAGTTTTTGATGTTATTTTAGGACAACCATATTTGTGGAAGCGACATGATATGTATCAGTCTATATCCCACAATGTTGTTATTACTTTGGGTAGACAATTGTACAAGATAGTAGAGGTAGCGCTGCCTACCGATGTTTCTTTAATATCTACTAAGCAATGTAGTAAGGTCATTTCAAAAACTAGGAAGTTCCTTTTCTTTGTGATCCATGCTCACAATAAGAAAAAGGTCGTCACCACATCNTAGACACATGCAGGAAGCCAATTTGGAGTCAATTAGGGAGTCAGAACATCAATTAAGTGTTGGAAGATCAAAGTGACATGATGTCTGAAACGTTTCCATGCATTCTTCCCTGCTGGGTGAGTACCTTGTTTAGTGTAGTGTTGCGTAACACAACTGGAAAGCCATAATTGGAGAATGTGGCTCTGTAATATGCATCTGAATGGATCTTGAAACAACAAGTTGAGATGCAACCAGTTATCTCCACTAGTGGTGTTGCTTCCATAACTAGTTTTGATTCTAGTGATGATTCAACTTCAAGTAAACTTTTCAATATGGATCTGAAACTAAGGGTTCATAGTTTACCCCACACAGATTTGGAGTGTAACTGCCTGAAAATACATATAAATATGTGTAGGATCATGTGAAGGAAGATGGGCTAATGATCCAGGTGGATATTGGTGGCCACCCACCTATTCCAACTGGCTCCTTTTGACAGTTTTAGTTTAGCACTTTCTTCTGTAATTATTTGTAATTGTGGGTTCTAAAATTTTGGGGTTTTATGAAGCCCTACACAGTTTCTAGGTGGATATTGGTGGCCTCCCACCTAATCCAACTAGATTATTTTGAAATTTTTCTTGTCAGTACATCTTTCTGTATTTCCAGGGTCGTTTTGGGGCCCTNTATCTGAATGGATCTTGAAACAACAACTTGAGATGCAACCAGTTATCTCCGCTAGTGGTGTTGCTTCCATAACTAGTTTTGATTCTAGTGAAACTTCAACTTCAAGGTAAAATTTTCAATATGGTTCTGAAAGTAAGGGTTCATAGTTTACCCCAGATAGATTTGGAGTGTAACTACCTGAAAATACATATAAATATACGAAGGATCATGTGAAGGAAGATGATATCGTGAGCTAGGTGGATATTGGTGGCCACCCACCTATTCCAACTGTCTCCTTTTGACAGTTTTAGTTTAGCACTTTCTTCTGTAATTCTTTGTAATTGTGGGTTCTAAATTTTCGGGGTTGTATGAAGCCCTACATAGTTTCCAAGTGGATATTGGTGGCCTCCCACCTAATCCAACTGGATTATTTTGAAATTTTTCATGTCAATACATCTTTCTATATTTCCAGGGTCGTTTTGGGGCCCTAAACAATGTTTTTTTTAACTTGCCACAATCAAAATTTAGATGAAGTCAAAATTTGACAATATAATGTCTATTTCTCGAAAACACCTTTCCAATGGGCTATCGCGCGCCTAAAACGGAGGCCGTATGAAAAATTTAAGACCCTGGGAAGTTGAGGTACCAAATTACCCATCGGGGCCCACATAACTTTTGGCGTTTCATCTCGTAGAGTTAGGTTTTTGGATGTATGGGGTTTTGGAATTCACGAGTAATGTTAAAAATGCCTATGGAGCCTCATTGTAATCATTCTACTTAGACGGATGTGCGTAGCAGCCACATCTCTTCTTAGAGATAGCTACCACCATTCGAGCAAGTTATTTTTAGTTCTGCAGTTTTACAGTTCTAGCCTATTTTATTTATTCAATAGAAGTTATTGTTCATTGGATATCTATTGTTGTTCTTTGTATCTCAATGTTATTGTATTCAATCTATTAATTATTTCATTCTTCTCATAAATATGGATCAGTGGTATTATAGCGGTCTACTCTTCATTTATTTTTCTTTGTGCATGTCCCCAACAAGATCTGGGTACAAGAAGTTGGGCCTCGAAGCAGTCAAGCCTTTGTAAGATTGGCCATGCCAAGCCTGACAAACAACTCATGGGGGACAAGAATAAATATGATGGAGCAAGAGATCCTTCTAAATTGTCTCTGGAGGAAGCCCTTGCGCAACAAAGGAATGCAATGATGGACAATTTTGCATAGATCCTCTGACAACTGCCCACGAGAGACACATATTCATCAAGCAATCATGCAACCCCCTTAAAGGTACAAGTAAATTTTGATATTCCATTATTTGAAGGATTGATAGATGCAGATGTTGTAGATAAATGGTTGAATCTGATCGAAGGGTATTTTTCGGTACACAATTTTTCTGACAGGGAAAAGATTAGTTTTGCACTCCTCAAGGTTGTTGCCCATGTTAAGGACTGGTGGGATACTTACTATGAGAAAAGGGCCATAGAGGAATTTGTAATAATTGCAGTCTCCCCCACATGGGATTCCTTCAGGGATGCCAATAAATAACAATACTACCCTGTTGGATGCTACGAGGACCAGTACACAAGATGGACCACCATGCATCAGGAAAGGGACTAGACAGTACCATATTTCACAAATATTTTCCATACCCTATGCACCAAATTGGGTATCAAATACTCTGAATGACATCTGGTGCTAAAATACTATGGTTGTCTTCATAGATACATTCAAACAGAAATGGATTTTTTGGACATTACATCAACGAGTACGACTTATAGATATGTTGTCAATATCGAGGAAAAATTTAAGCAGAAGAGGCGAGAGTTTGGATCTGCAAACTCCTCATAGCTGAAGTAGGGAAAAGGCAGCCCCAACCCACAAAATAAGGGACAGAGGAAAGATGTTCACTCTCACGACAACTAGTCCAAGCTGCAACACAACAAGGGTAATGCAAAGTCGAAGAGGGACACAAGAAAGTGGTGTGAATACCATAAAATCCCTTGGCAGAACACCGAAGAATGTCGCTCAAAGTAGTCACTGGTGGCCAAGCTGAAAGCTTCCAAGTTAGAGGTAGATTCTGACTCCAAATCAAATCTAGAAGGACAGAAGCAAATTATCGATGTTGAACCTAGCTCCACTATCGCTACCACCAAAGTCCAGCCAACTGAACCAGAAGAACTAGAGGAAGGGGAATGCCTCTTTCACTCACATATGTGGGTAAAGGGGCTCTACTTCATTTCATTGCCGATAGTGGTAGTCAGAAGAAACTGATCTCTACATAGGTCGTCAAGCAGCTGGACTTGCTGATGACATTGCACCCATATCCCTACACCATTGCCTAGCCAACAATGTCATCTTCCCTATGACATCAAGCCCTTCAAAGATGAGGTATTGAGTGATATTGCTCCCCTTGAAGTTTTTGATGTTATTTTAGGACAACCATATTTGTGGAAGCGACATGATATGTATCAGTCTATATCCCACAATGTTGTTATTACTTTGGGTAGACAATTGTACAAGATAGTAGAGGTAGCGCTGCCTACCGATGTTTCTTTAATATCTACTAAGCAATGTAGTAAGGTCATTTCAAAAACTAGGAAGTTCCTTTTCTTTGTGATCCATGCTCACAATAAGAAAAAGGTCGTCACCACATCCGTGACATCTACACATAACCTCTCTTTGTAGAAAAAGAAAGTGGATGAAATCGTGGAAGAGTACAGAAACATATTCTCCTCGCCTACCGAGGTACCGATGCACTGCCAAGTCAAGCATCTAATTGATATAACCCCCAATGCACCTCTTCCTAATGGACCAGTTTATCATCGCTCGCTGATGGAAAATGAAGAAATAAAGTATCAGATCCAAGAGTTTCTTCAAAAGGGGAACATCATACCCAAATCCTCCCCTTACAGAAGCTTGATTGTATTGGTGCAAAAGAAAGAATGGACCTAGCATCTCTGCATTGATTACATAGCATTAAACAAAATCATAGTTAGGAACCGGTACCCAATTCCCTAAATTGATGACCTTCTTGACCAACTCAAGGGGGTCAAGTTATTAAGTAATATTGACCTAAAGTCTGGCTACCACCACGTTCCCATCGAACCAACTGATGTATGGAAGACAACTTTTAAATCTAAAGAAGCTCTCTTGGAATGGTTGGTCATGCCCTTTGGCCTAACAAATGCACCAAAAACTTTCCTGAGGTTGATGGATGATGTATCGAGACCCTTCACCAACTCTTTTTGTGGTGGTATATCTGGATGAAATCCTCATCTTCAACAGAACTTGGGAGGAGCACATGCAACATATTCAATAGGTTTTAAGCACTCTACGATAACACAAGCTATATGCCAACTTGGAAAAATGCCCCTTTGGAATGAACAGGGTCCAATACTTGGGATACATTGTTGATGAACATGGGGTACATGTGGATCCAACTAAGATCGAAGTCATCCATGACTAGCCAGCCCTGACCACACTAACGAAGCTTCAGAGCTTCTTGGGACTTTCCAACTTCTACCCATGGTTCATGTTGGGATTCTCCCATATTACATAGGCCCTCAGCCAAGTGACCAAGGGAGGTGGTAAGGAAAATTTCACGTGGGGGAAGGCACACCAACGAGAATTTGATGATCTTAAGCATTTCTTATGATTATCTCCAATACTCTCCTTACTTGACCTGCAACAACCATTCGAGATTGAGAATGATGCATCCGACTATGTTGTAGGTGCAGTTCTCACTCAACACAGTCATCTGATAGCATACCATAGTGAGACACTCTCAGATACTATTTGGAAATACCCCACCTATGACAAGGAAATGTATTCCGTTGTACAAGCCTTTCGTCAATGGAAACATTACATTCTAGAAAAGAATACAATCATCCACACTGATCACAAGCATCTGTAGTTCATACAGACATAGGGGAAGTTGAAGAACGATCGTTTTTAGGGACCTAACCCCTCACGTAGGTAGAATAATATATTTCCATGTAATAAAGGCGAATATTAATAAGGCCTAGTAATAAGGAAGAATAAGTCAAATGTAAGAAGACCTAATAGAAGCTTCTGCTTCTAGAAGGATCTTCCTTTAGATTGTTCTTTTGGATAGACATATTTAGTATAAATAGGAGTAGAGGGTATGAGAAGTTTTTTCTTTGATATTATTGTAATAGAGCTTTGTTCTGCTGGAGGTTTTCTCCTCGAAGAGGCAAGTGAACATTTCTCTTAGTAATCAAATTTCTCTTTCTGGTGTTATTTTTCTGTTATTAAGGTATTATTGTGGTTTTGTTTTGGTTATATCAGTGTTTATCTACCATTTCTAGCTAATTATTTATGTTCTGGATACTATTTTATATCTGAAATATTACAGATGGTATTAGAGCAACTTCCTCGATAGAAAATTGTCGGTTAATTTGTTTTTAGGGTAGAGACGTATTCTGACGTCTTAAAGCTATAGAGATATGTCATTACGCACATAAACCCGTGTTCAAGGATTCATACACGNTATCTGAATGGATCTTGAAACAACAACTTGAGATGCAACCAGTTATCTCCGCTAGTGGTGTTGCTTCCATAACTAGTTTTGATTCTAGTGAAACTTCAACTTCAAGGTAAAATTTTCAATATGGTTCTGAAAGTAAGGGTTCATAGTTTACCCCAGATAGATTTGGAGTGTAACTACCTGAAAATACATATAAATATACGAAGGATCATGTGAAGGAAGATGATATCGTGAGCTAGGTGGATATTGGTGGCCACCCACCTATTCCAACTGTCTCCTTTTGACAGTTTTAGTTTAGCACTTTCTTCTGTAATTCTTTGTAATTGTGGGTTCTAAATTTTCGGGGTTGTATGAAGCCCTACATAGTTTCCAAGTGGATATTGGTGGCCTCCCACCTAATCCAACTGGATTATTTTGAAATTTTTCATGTCAATACATCTTTCTATATTTCCAGGGTCGTTTTGGGGCCCTAAACAATGTTTTTTTTAACTTGCCACAATCAAAATTTAGATGAAGTCAAAATTTGACAATATAATGTCTATTTCTCGAAAACACCTTTCCAATGGGCTATCGCGCGCCTAAAACGGAGGCCGTATGAAAAATTTAAGACCCTGGGAAGTTGAGGTACCAAATTACCCATCGGGGCCCACATAACTTTTGGCGTTTCATCTCGTAGAGTTAGGTTTTTGGATGTATGGGGTTTTGGAATTCACGAGTAATGTTAAAAATGCCTATGGAGCCTCATTGTAATCATTCTACTTAGACGGATGTGCGTAGCAGCCACATCTCTTCTTAGAGATAGCTACCACCATTCGAGCAAGTTATTTTTAGTTCTGCAGTTTTACAGTTCTAGCCTATTTTATTTATTCAATAGAAGTTATTGTTCATTGGATATCTATTGTTGTTCTTTGTATCTCAATGTTATTGTATTCAATCTATTAATTATTTCATTCTTCTCATAAATATGGATCAGTGGTATTATAGCGGTCTACTCTTCATTTATTTTTCTTTGTGCATGTCCCCAACAAGATCTGGGTACAAGAAGTTGGGCCTCGAAGCAGTCAAGCCTTTGTAAGATTGGCCATGCCAAGCCTGACAAACAACTCATGGGGGACAAGAATAAATATGATGGAGCAAGAGATCCTTCTAAATTGTCTCTGGAGGAAGCCCTTGCGCAACAAAGGAATGCAATGATGGACAATTTTGCATAGATCCTCTGACAACTGCCCACGAGAGACACATATTCATCAAGCAATCATGCAACCCCCTTAAAGGTACAAGTAAATTTTGATATTCCATTATTTGAAGGATTGATAGATGCAGATGTTGTAGATAAATGGTTGAATCTGATCGAAGGGTATTTTTCGGTACACAATTTTTCTGACAGGGAAAAGATTAGTTTTGCACTCCTCAAGGTTGTTGCCCATGTTAAGGACTGGTGGGATACTTACTATGAGAAAAGGGCCATAGAGGAATTTGTAATAATTGCAGTCTCCCCCACATGGGATTCCTTCAGGGATGCCAATAAATAACAATACTACCCTGTTGGATGCTACGAGGACCAGTACACAAGATGGACCACCATGCATCAGGAAAGGGACTAGACAGTACCATATTTCACAAATATTTTCCATACCCTATGCACCAAATTGGGTATCAAATACTCTGAATGACATCTGGTGCTAAAATACTATGGTTGTCTTCATAGATACATTCAAACAGAAATGGATTTTTTGGACATTACATCAACGAGTACGACTTATAGATATGTTGTCAATATCGAGGAAAAATTTAAGCAGAAGAGGCGAGAGTTTGGATCTGCAAACTCCTCATAGCTGAAGTAGGGAAAAGGCAGCCCCAACCCACAAAATAAGGGACAGAGGAAAGATGTTCACTCTCACGACAACTAGTCCAAGCTGCAACACAACAAGGGTAATGCAAAGTCGAAGAGGGACACAAGAAAGTGGTGTGAATACCATAAAATCCCTTGGCAGAACACCGAAGAATGTCGCTCAAAGTAGTCACTGGTGGCCAAGCTGAAAGCTTCCAAGTTAGAGGTAGATTCTGACTCCAAATCAAATCTAGAAGGACAGAAGCAAATTATCGATGTTGAACCTAGCTCCACTATCGCTACCACCAAAGTCCAGCCAACTGAACCAGAAGAACTAGAGGAAGGGGAATGCCTCTTTCACTCACATATGTGGGTAAAGGGGCTCTACTTCATTTCATTGCCGATAGTGGTAGTCAGAAGAAACTGATCTCTACATAGGTCGTCAAGCAGCTGGACTTGCTGATGACATTGCACCCATATCCCTACACCATTGCCTAGCCAACAATGTCATCTTCCCTATGACATCAAGCCCTTCAAAGATGAGGTATTGAGTGATATTGCTCCCCTTGAAGTTTTTGATGTTATTTTAGGACAACCATATTTGTGGAAGCGACATGATATGTATCAGTCTATATCCCACAATGTTGTTATTACTTTGGGTAGACAATTGTACAAGATAGTAGAGGTAGCGCTGCCTACCGATGTTTCTTTAATATCTACTAAGCAATGTAGTAAGGTCATTTCAAAAACTAGGAAGTTCCTTTTCTTTGTGATCCATGCTCACAATAAGAAAAAGGTCGTCACCACATCTGTGACATCTACACATAGCCTCTCTTTGTAGAAAAAGAAAGTGGATGAAATCGTGGAAGAGTACAGAAACATATTCTCCTCGCCTACCGAGGTACCGATGCACTGCCAAGTCAAGCATCCAATTGATATAACCCCCAATGCACCTCTTCCTAATGGACCAGTTTATCATCGATCGCTGATGGAAAATGAAGAAATAAAGTATCAGATCCAAGAGTTTCTTCAAAAGGGGAACATCATACCCAACTCCTCCCCTTGCAGAAGCCTGATTGTATTGGTGCAAAAGAAAGACTGGACCTAGCATCTCTGCATTGATTACATAGCATTAAACAAAATCATAGTTAGGAACCGGTACCCAATTCCCTGAATTGATGACCTTCTTGACCAACTCAAGGGGGTCAAGTTATTAAGTAAGATTGACCTAAATTCTGGCTACCACCACGTTCCCATCGAACCAACTGATGTATGGAAGACAACTTTTAAATCTAAAGAAGCTCTCTTGGAATGGTTGGTCATGCCCTTTGGCCTAACAAATGCACCAACAACTTTCTTGAGGTTGATGGATGATGTATCGAGACCCTTCACCAACTCTTTTTGTGGTGGTATATCTGGATGAAATCCTCATCTTCAACAGAACTTGGGAGGAGCACATGCAACATATTCAATAGGTTTTAAGCACTCTACGATAACACAAGCTATATGCCAACTTGGAAAAATGCCCCTTTGGAATGAACAGGGTCCAATACTTGGGATACATTGTTGATGAACATGGGGTACATGTGGATCCAACTAAGATCGAAGTCATCCATGACTAGCCAGCCCTGACCACACTAACGAAGCTTCAGAGCTTCTTGGGACTTTCCAACTTCTACCCATGGTTCATGTTGGGATTCTCCCATATTACATAGGCCCTCAGCCAAGTGACCAAGGGAGGTGGTAAGGAAAATTTCACGTGGGGGAAGGCACACCAACGAGAATTTGATGATCTTAAGCATTTCTTATGATTATCTCCAATACTCTCCTTACTTGACCTGCAACAACCATTCGAGATTGAGAATGATGCATCCGACTATGTTGTAGGTGCAGTTCTCACTCAACACAGTCATCTGATAGCATACCATAGTGAGACACTCTCAGATACTATTTGGAAATACCCCACCTATGACAAGGAAATGTATTCCGTTGTACAAGCCTTTCGTCAATGGAAACATTACATTCTAGAAAAGAATACAATCATCCACACTGATCACAAGCATCTGTAGTTCATACAGACATAGGGGAAGTTGAAGAACGATCGTTTTTAGGGACCTAACCCCTCACGTAGGTAGAATAATATATTTCCATGTAATAAAGGCGAATATTAATAAGGCCTAGTAATAAGGAAGAATAAGTCAAATGTAAGAAGACCTAATAGAAGCTTCTGCTTCTAGAAGGATCTTCCTTTAGATTGTTCTTTTGGATAGACATATTTAGTATAAATAGGAGTAGAGGGTATGAGAAGTTTTTTCTTTGATATTATTGTAATAGAGCTTTGTTCTGCTGGAGGTTTTCTCCTCGAAGAGGCAAGTGAACATTTCTCTTAGTAATCAAATTTCTCTTTCTGGTGTTATTTTTCTGTTATTAAGGTATTATTGTGGTTTTGTTTTGGTTATATCAGTGTTTATCTACCATTTCTAGCTAATTATTTATGTTCTGGATACTATTTTATATCTGAAATATTACAGATGGTATTAGAGCAACTTCCTCGATAGAAAATTGTCGGTTAATTTGTTTTTAGGGTAGAGACGTATTCTGACGTCTTAAAGCTATAGAGATATGTCATTACGCACATAAACCCGTGTTCAAGGATTCATACACG
>JZKD02S0596866.1:0-16010 GCA_000966675.3 Picea glauca | reverse complement strand
GAGGAAGTTGAATATTACAATATAGATACTGAAGAGAGTCCTAGGTTAGTTAAAGTATCCAGGTACCTATTCCCCAAAATCAAGAGTAAATATGTTGAGTTTCTTAAAAAATACAAAGATTTTTTTGCCTGGTCTTACGATGAGTTGAGAACTTATGATACGACTATCATGGAACATAATATTCCATTAAAACCAGGTGTCAAACCTTTTAGGAAGAAACTCAAGAATATTAACCCTCTCTTATTACCACTGATAGAAAAAGAGGTAAAAAAAATCGTGGATGCTAAAATCATAGTCCCACTGAGATATTCTGAGTGGGTAGCTAATTTAGTTCCAGTGAGAAAGAAAAATGGTGAGATCAGATTGTGTGTCGATTTCAGAAAAAGTAGTTGGATCACCCATTACCCATTACCTAAGATGGTTCATGTTTTAGAAAAAGTAGTTGGAGCTAACAATATATCTATGATTGATGGTTTTTCAGGTTACAATCATATCATAGTGCATCAGGAAGATAAAGAAAAAATTGCTTTCACTACCCCCTTGGGGTACTTTTATGTACGATAAAATGCCTTTTGATTTAATGAATGTAGGGGAAATTTTTTAGTGAGCCATGGATATCGCTTTCGTGGGTGGGAGAGATAAGTTCGTTGTTATATATCTTGATGACCTGACAGTTTTCTCCAAATATGATGCAGAACATCTAATGCACCTTAAACAAACCTTTGAGAAATGCCAAAAATTTGGTTTGTCACTCAATCCAAAGAAATCTCATTTCGCAATGCAAGAAGGTAAACTCTTGGGCCATATCATGTCTAAATATGGAATCAAAATCAATCCAAAAAGGGTTGAGGCAATAGATACTATAAATTTTCCTAGAAATGTAAAAGAAATTCAGTCTTTTTTAGGAAAAATAAATTTCTTGAGGAGATTGAGCCCTAACATTACTGAAATTGTGAAATTGATAACATATATGCTCAAAAAGGACAGTGAATTGAAATGGACAAGTGAATGCAAAGCCTCGTTTCAACGCATCAAGAAAGTAATAAGAGAAGCACCAGTCTTGGCGAGCCCAAATTACACAAAAGAATTTTTTCTTTTTTCTTTTTCTTCAGAACATACTATCTTAGTTGTACTGTTACAAACAAACGAGGAAATTTTTGAGTGGCCTATTGCATTTTTTAGCAAAAGTATTAGGGATGCCACGTTGAAATATGGTATATTGGAGAAACAGGCCTATGCAATGGTGAAATCTCTCAAATCTTTCACTCAAAAATCATTTGTTATGTGCCCTCTAGCTCTGTTAAAGATATCATGGTGCAACCAGACAGCGACGAAAGAAGAGGCAGGTGGTTAGCTAAGATCCAAGAGTTTGACCTAGAAGTCAAACCAACTAAAATTATCAAAGGGAAGGGTTTGGTCAAATTGCTTTCCGAATCAAATTTAAAGGCACTTGGGATAAATCAGCTACAGGAGAATGAGCGATTTCTGGAAATAGACGAGCTTGAAGTCACTGCACCTACAACCGAGATTCAAGACAAGTTTTTTGTTTCGGCCTAGTATCGCGACATCGTCCATTACCTACTTACGCTCCAATGTCCTACTGAGTTAACCCCATCTAAGGCTAGGAAGTTAAAGTTACATGCTGTAAAATATTGTATCATAGATGCTAAATTATATTGGAAAGACACCCCGGGTTTCCTACTGAGGTGTTTAGTCGAAATTGAAACAGAAGGGGTCATAAATGAATTCCATGTCAGAGTGTGTGGAGGACAACATGCATGGCAAGAAACATCTTATAAAATCTTAAGAGCCAGATATTACTAGTCCAAATTGTTCACAGAAGTGAACACTAAAGTCCAAAATTGTGTCCCTTGTCAGTTGTTCATAGTCAAGCAGAACATCCCGGATTTACCCCTTATTCCAGTTAAAACAGAAGCCCCATTTCAGCAATGGGGACTTGATTTCATTGGATAAATTCATCCACACTCTAGCGCACAACAAAAATGGATCCTAACTACTACTGATTACTTCACTGAATGGATGGAAGCTATCCCCACAAGAAATGCAACTGATTCGGTAGTAATCAGTTTTTTGGAAGATAATATTTTATCCAGATTTGGTTGTCCTTGAAAGATAGTCACTGATAATGCACAAGCATTTAAATCAATGACCATGATAAAAAAATTCCAAACATATAACATCATACTAGGACACTCCACAACTTACTGACCACAAGGTAATGGTCTGGCTGAATCATCTAACAAAAGCCTGATTACCGTGATAAAAAAAGTTTTAACTAAAAACAAGAAAGTGTGGCATATCCATCTAAAATATGCACTATGGGCCAATAGAATAAGTACTAAAATATCAATTGGGATTTCCCCTTTCCAGATGGTATATGGAACTGATGTCATTTTACCAATAAACTTAGCTCTGCCAGTGATGAAACTCTGGCAGGATTCGAATGAAGAACCCAACGATGTTACCAGAAGGATAAACCAGATGGTTGAAGTTCAGCAAAATAGGGCCGAAGTAAGTGAAAGGTTACAAAGATATCAGAATAAAATGAAGGCCTTATTCAATCAGAAAGATAAAGATAGAGAATTCCTCCCTCACAACTTGGTCCTAAAATGGGAACCTAGGAAAGAAGACGCTGGAAAACATGGCAAATTCGATCCGATCTGGTCTGGCCCATACAGGATTTCGGCCTTGGAAGGAAAAAATGCTTGGTTATTAGAAAACCTGGATGGGGACATTCTCAGTGCCCCTGTGAATGGGCGACATATTAAACACTTCATGCAATAATGTGTTTCTAAATTCTCATTGTACATACTGGTTTGTTTTCATGCTTCTTGTATAGTAAAAAATAAACAAATAAATAAATTCAAAATAAAATGAATAAATAAAAGTTTCTTTCATGATGTTTCCTAATGATTATAATGTTATGATATTCGTAGGGAAAGTTTCTCACCAAACAATGGATTGGAAGTACCGAGAGGTGACATGTGTAGGTATCCCTATCAAGTATCTCAAAATGAAAAAGGTAATAAACGAGTCATCTTTGGGCTGGCAATATAGGAGCTAATAAAGGTATGAAACCTCGTTTTAAAAAATTCGAGATAAAAGTCCTAAGAAGTACAAATGAAAAAAATCATCGATTCATTTTTGTCGAAAGATTTAAAAAAAAAAAGAGAAAAAACTCACACAAAGAAGTTTTTTGAAATAATAGACAAGGGGGACTTAAGAAAAGGTTTTAAAAAGATAATTAAGAAAGTCTCCAAAAACAATCATATGTATAGTAGTTTTTCTAAAAACCCCTTACCCCCCCTTAACCACAGTAAGGTCTTTTCCCACCTGACCATGGATGACTAATCATAGAGTTTCTTGAGAACATAGGGGTTTTTCTTGGATCATAAAAACTCTCGAACAAACTTTCAAGAAAGAGAGTGGGTTGTGTTTTTAAGTTCTTTGACTTTGACTAGATCACAAACATGTCTAGGTTAATCCTGATATTATTAGTTATCCTAACAGGAATAACTGATCAATTTTTCTCAAAGAAGTTCCCTAGACTAAAGGTCAAAAAGTTTCCCTTAGGAAGTTATCTGAAGCCCATGATTTTGAAGGCAGATGAGAAGATTAACCCAGAGGTATTTAAATGAGTTGACAGACTTGGATTCTTTTTCAAACAGATATCTTCCTGAGTGTAATGTATACTCATTGATTTCCCCGACTTCAAAAAATAAAAAATGAATACAGATAGATGGTGAAAGAGAATTCAATATTGATTGCCCCCATCTAGTTCAAAGAGATGAAGAAAGTAAATTCAATATTGATTTCCCCCATCTAGTTCAAAGAGATGAAGAAAGGAAATTCATTATATTGATTGTCGTCATCTCAGCATTTAAATTCTTGGAAACAATGAAGTGGTGAAAGGAAATTCAATATGGGAAGTCAAATAACTTCACCGGGGTACTGAATAGGCTCGCTGGCAGTGAATCAATATCCTCATATCTGATAAAAGCTGTTATACATGAGTTACAAGATGCTTTGGTAATTTCTCTTCCTTTCGGCTCGATTTTATCATAGATTTCGGGGATATCATTACCAGACACAATGCAGACACTTAACTTGATGCAAATGGAATCATGTGAAACCTGATACAATGGTTGATTTGGTTTTGATTATCTTACACAGATTTGAGCTCAGTTTCAAGAGAAGAAGTTTATTGAAAACCCGCTCGACATAGTCAGAGTTTTTGTTTTTGATGGGTTTTTCAAGGTTAACATTGAGACCCTAATCTTGTTCGGTTTTTCTCCAAATTTGTTTCACAGAGCCGAATCATTGAATCAATTACCCAACAAAGGAACTTGGTCTACATGTTCTTCTCATTCCACAACGAGATGAGATCCCTAGATGGAGCCTAATGTTGACACAAAGTTTAAATTTTTCTACCCTTGAAAACTAAAGCTTCATCTTTTCCTAAGTTGGGGAGTCACCCTTAGTCCAAAAAGGGGAATAAGAGATGTCCTTTCCTTTTCAAGTTTCAATATTTAGTTTTTCTCGAGGTATGATCTTCAACCATCCTAATTTCCCTGTGCCGAAATCCCAAAACTGTTTAACATATTAAAAAATTAAAAAGGGGGGAATAAATAAAGGTTACCTTTTTCGTCACTTTCCACAAAGCGCTCTTTAACCCGTAATTAACTAATATCCTAAACACAATCATCATTCCCTTAATCTTTCATGATTCAGGTTTTTCTTTCTACTAAAGCACTTTCGAACTCTCAACCATTGAAATCTCGACCCTCATTTTTCTGAAAAGTTAAAAGAATAATTAATCATTAACCTTGATTAATTAAAGCTCTAATACGTGATTAGTGCCTCACTAATCCCATCACAATTTCGTGATTTAGGGTTTGCTTATGACTTATCCCTTGACAACAAGATCCCCAAAGTTCTGAAACGCAAAATCACGTTTTCTCTAAACAAGGTTTAAGATTAAGGTTAATTTTCTTCCAAAACAGGGTTAGTGATAAAAAAAAGTTTCCTCTCTCATTTCGGGAATTGAGGAAGGCAGTGTTTTCTGAAACTCCAATTTCAAAATCGTCGATATACGACAGTATTAATAATGAATAAGTGAAGATATTTTTTGATGCGAAAGCGTATCTCCAGGCATATCTTTCCATTAAAAAACACTAACTTTTCATCATCTGTGTCTGTACACTTGTTATAACACAAAATTAAAGGTTAATAAGGTCTTTTATTTTGAACTTCATTGTTATCCTTTACATATGCAACAAGTCACATTTATCTGGTTTTATACGCATTTTCTCTGTAAACAGGTTTTTGTGCAGATATCATGGCACCTAAGAAGGCACCCAAGAAAAGCGAGGAAGTTGTAGAAATCTCGAGTCTAGACGGAGACGTTATATCTAATACAATACTACATGCCAACGATTCCATAAAATCATGGAGGCAGATGTTCAAGACTCTGGATTATGAAATTAAAAATTTCCCTCATGATGCTGACAACAAACTTAGAGATATAGTAGAGTCTGAGCTCCACAAAATAGCTACACGGCCGTAGCTTATGACTTATAACGATATGATCAATTGGGCCTTAGAACGAACTAACGTACAGATGAGAAGCATTCTGGACAGCTAAGGGGTCGTCCTTGGCTCTTTTAGACCGGAACATGTACAAATAATGTATAAATTATCTCCCAGTCCCAAGTATATTTATAACAAAGATTTCATGAGTGATTTTCAAAGAAAATAATGTTTTGAGACAGACCAAACATATCCTGGCATAATCAAAGACTGGTGGAGAAACGAAGCAAAATTTAGGGCTAACACCCATGGTATTTACACCACAGCCTCATTAAATGAGTATATGGTCTATGTGGCGATGATGTTATGTAGACTTTTTGGGAAGAAAAGTTCTACCCACTTCCCTGTATAATGGGTACCTCTTTTGCACGAGGCAGAAGAAGGTTACAACTTCAATTGGGATAAGATTTTATTCGATAACATAGAGAAGGAGGTCATGGAATATCAAACTGTAAGATCAAAAGGCTGACCAGTAGAATTTTATATGTCTGCATACATCATGGATGCTATATGATTCTCAACTCCTTTCCCTTTGATGAATTGGAGTTGGAATCCGACTTACCCGGAACCCATTCATGAATATCATTCTAAACTTTGGGAATAAAATTCCAAGGACTCATTCTATGAAATATGCCATTTCGTGGTAATACCACTACATCAGATGTTGTACGACTGCACACCTCCCCGCATTTCAGATTTGGTCATAGGAACCCTCAAGGCAGTTGTTGACTATTTTATAGAGGAGAATTTATCCTACATCAGAGTTTTTAGATGTTCAATCCCTCCACATGCACTCCCTAAATTTCTCTCTGGAAGACTAGTGTGCAGGGAGGTAGCTCATCAAATAGTAACAGGTGGAATTGGGATAGAACTGAAGATGGCTCAAAAGAAATCTTGGCTGGTTTTTCCCATTCAGATTGGGAAATTTTCATTACTCAACTTGGTTCATTCCAAAGTTGAACTGACAGCACTAGAGGAGGTCAAATTGGTGGACCTCGAACACAGGAAGCATGACCCATACCAGTTAGTGGGAAAACACATGGCCCACTGTAATATGAAGGCTTATGAACATGGGAAGTCCCCTTGTGATAACATGTAAAAGGGGAATAGGACCTATGAGGAGGTGTTAGAGAGGGTACAGACACTGCCGTCGGATTTGCAAGCTAGTTTTCATACCTTCTAGAAGCATAGACGGAGTTGTCTTCCCAAAGTACTGAAAGGAGAAGCAGTCACCCTTCATAAGGAACAAGAAGATACTCCTCTAGGTTTCGAACAAGGAGAAAAAGATAAATTCAATCCTGAAGAATTTCCATAGGAGATTGAAAGGTCTTCACAAAATGGAGAGGCCTTACAGAAAAAAAATCCAGAGACGGAAGAAGACAGGAGGCCCAGGACACCTCCCGAGTCCAGTAAGTCCACTCCTCCTTCATCACTTGTTGTTGATGTCAATATACCTAAGGCCATAGGAGAGACAATATATATAGAGATAAGAAGTCCCATAGCTTACTTAACCCCTTTACAATCCACTTTTGGAATCCCATATATGGGAGCCATATATGTTAGCGATCTCACCCCTATATCCAGAGATGAGATCCCTCCTTCTGATTATTTTTTCAGCAAAAAGAGGAAGGTTGTCCTAAAACAAGAGATGTATATGAGGGAGGGGGGTATGGTGAAGAAGCATAGGGCCTTAGTAGATGGCCAGAATTTGGAAGAGGAGGATTTCCCTATAGAGGTAGCAAGTTCCATGGGAGCCATGGAAAGAACAAACCTTTTTACCATGGAGAACATGAGAACAAGGATAAAGAAGAGTAAACACATACTAGCACAATTGCAAGAACAATTGAAGAATGTTGTGAAAAACATTAGAGAAGAGGCGAATAACAGTTTGGAGCATGCCAGAGCTATTGAAAGGAAAGAAATTCAGTCACTCAAAACTAGCCTGGATGAAATGAACCAGAGGATACAAGCAAGTCAGGTGCAAGTTACTCAGCAAAAGGAGCTTGTAAAGCAACTAAAAGCTAAGTTAAATTTGACAGAAGGCTGGGTTGTAGACTTAAAGGCTTTCCAAACCCTCTCGCTGGAGGAACATACAAAGATAGAAGTTGAACAACAAAAATTGATCTCTAAAATAGAGATCATCCAGAATTACTTTCAAGAGGTAAGCAAATCCCTTGATAATATTATTTTATTGGAAAAGGAGGCTAAAGATGCAAGGAATACTTTCCAGAAAGCATTTGCATCTTCAGGAAACAGGGAGATGTCGAAAGATATAAAGATTTCTGTCACATAATAGATAAGAGGAGACATCATGCTCAAGGCATGGGAAATGAACATAGTCGAAAACAAGAAGATAGTCAAAGAAATTAAAGACTGTGAGGGAATCTTTGATTATTTGGATAAGAAAAAATTAGGTATTGAAATAAATGACTTCTCTGAACTACTAGGGCAGATAAACATTGTGAAACAGTGGTTGAACTACAAAGAGAGCTTGAAGGAGATTCAGGCAGAGATTTAACAGTTGAAGGAAATCAATACCAACATGATAGACATATGTCTGGTACAACCTAATTTAAGGTTGCAAGTGATCAGGTTTGTCGATAAAGGTTTTGAAGACCAGTTTTCAAAGGTACAAAGAAAGTTGTATCTATTTGAAACTAAAGATCTTCCGACACCACCTAGAATTTTCACTCATTTTTTGGAGAAGTGTATTGAATGTATAGCTTCAAAAGAGGGAGAGACTTCAACTAAACAGTGAAGTATCATTCGAAAGCTTATACTTTTGAAATGATAGACCAACAAAAATTTAATCATGCAACGGTTAAGGTTGCAGTTTTGTAACTATCTTTTCCCCTAAAATGTAGGAAATCGTTACCCATCAAGTAGTAATAATCTTGTATAAATAGGAGGGGAGAAGACTGAAGAATGGATTTTTTTTTCTCTTTCTCTAAAGAGGGCATTGTAACGGAGTAATTTTAAAGAGACTCTGAATTAATAGAAATGCAGATTGAAGATTCTGGATTTTTTCAAGTCTGAGTTATGTGTTCCCTTGTCTTTTCATATTTCTTTCATATATTTTATTGATGAATGATTGACTACAATTTACTACAACCTCTACTGTGGAAATAATTATTCTTGTTATTTAAATCATTTACAATTTTTCCTCTGTATCGGTTATTAGAAGATACAAGACCTGAAAATGTTTATATTTCAATATCATATGCTTCATTAATATTTTTCTTGTCTCATAGTTCTCTGTTACAACGTGAGATTCCTCTTAAATCGATGCCTCACCTTGTTAATAGATTTATGTTTTTCCTCATATCATGCATGTTTCCCTTCTTTTAAATTTAACTCAGATACAAGAAACAGACTTTGATTTAGTCATCTTATTAATTCGTGTTTTAAAATCATTCTCTTTACATTGTGAAATAGAGATAACAAAGCCTAAAAAGAAAACATAAAATTATATCTCCTTTACCTTTATCCTTCATGACAGTACCAATTTCAAGGTAGCCTAACATTGAACCCGGTATTTCGGATCAAACCAACATTTCTTTAAATTTATTTAACACCATTTTACAAACAAAAAATAATCGGGTTGAGTTAGAATGTTCATGGGCAACAATTGAGAGAGATATCAACATTCAGGAAAATTGGGAATTCCGACAAAGACAATTGAGAAACCAACTATAGTCATCATCTTTTAATCATTGATTTTTCTGTCCTCAACTTACTCTATTATTTCAGATGCCTTGATAGTATACTTTAGAGCCTTAAAGTATAAACTCATGAACACCAGTGTCAACTACCAAAAAAATTGAATCGTGTCTCATTGTCGTCAATAGAAATCCAATGATGAATTCCATCGAAATGACCTCCCATTTAGATTCCGATATAACATGTGCTTGTAAAAATCCGCTAGATGTCTATGTTGAACCTTCACTTGCTGACATTCTAGACATCTAGCCACGTAACTTACTATGTCTTCTTCCAGTCCCTTCCAGAACAATAAAGGATTAAGGTCTTCCTTCATCTTCGTGACTCCCAGATGAGCATGTATACTGCTCGATGAGCTTCACTTAAGATCAAACTTCTTAATTCATCGTTCGGCGGTACATAAATTATTACATTAAATATCAACAATCCATTGTTGTCTAATGAATAACCTTCATACTTCGATACCATCATGGTATTTGGTCCAATATTATTCTTAACTTATTTATACTAGTCATCGTTGATTTGTAAAGTTATGATATTTTCTCAAATATTCATCTTAAGAGGAAATACCAAAAAATATGTGTTGTCTCCTACTCAAGGCATCTTCCACTCGGTTCACAGTTCCTTTAATGTAAGTAATTTCAAAATCGTATTTTCTAAGTAATTTTGACCATCGCCTTTGTCACGCGTTCAGGTCACTCTATGTAAAAATATGTTGCAATCCACACTGATCTATATTTAATTCAAATTTCCATCCAATCAGATAATTTCTCCAAACTCTCAAGGCATATACAATTGCTAATAATTCCAGGTCATGTGTTTTGTAGTTCTCTTCATTTTTTCTCAATTTCCTCGCAATGTAAGCAATCACTCGACCATATTGCATCAAAATTCGTCCCAAAACATCCTTGCATGCATCTGTGCATACCAATAATTCCTTGTCCATGTCAGGGAATTTCAGTATCAACATTGTTGTCAACAACTCCTTGAGATTTTGAAATGATTCCATGCATTTCTCAATCCATACAAGCTTTTTTTTCTTCTTCTGCAATTTTGTGATCGGATTTGCTATCTTTGAAAAATCTTCAGTAATATCTTGATAAACCAATAAAACTGTGTACTTCTTGTACGTTTTTTGATGCTATCCATTCCATAATGACCTCTACTTTCGATGGATCCACAATGATACCTTCACTAGATATGATATGTCGCAAATAATGAATCTTTGATTGGTAAAAAGAGTATTTTGATAGCTTCCCATACAATTTGTCTTCTCTTAGGAACTGCAAGACCAATCTCAAGTGTTCATCATGTTCTTCCTTCATCCAAGAATAAATCATCATGTCATCAATAAAAAAATGAACAAACTTGTCCAAGTATTCATGGAACACCCCATTCATCAAACTCATGAATAACCCTGGGGTGTTCATCAATCCGAATGGTAAAATTGTAAACTCGTAGTGTCCAAATATCATCTTAAAAGAGGTTTTAGGGATATCTTCCTCTTTAATATGTAACTAGTGATATCATGATCTCAAGTATATCTTTGAAAACATCTTCTCTCCTTTCATCTAATCAAATAAATCATCAATCGTTGGCAACATATACTGGTTCTTGATCGTATCTTTGTTCAATTGACTATAGTGAATGCAAATCCTCCACGATCCATCCTTCTTTCTAACAAATATCATTGGCGCACCCCACAGTGATACGCTTGGAAATATCATTCCTAGGTCCAACAACTCCTTCAATTTCATTTTCATCTCCTAGAATTCAGGCATTGACATCCAATAAGGATTTCTTGCCATCGGTTTAGTTCCAGGCTTCAAGTCTATTGTAAACTCCAACTCTCTTTTAGGCGGTAAGCTTGGTAACTATTCTAGAAACATGTATGCAAACTATTGTATTACATTAAGGTTCTCTATTCCTTCTACCTCTCCCTTTTCATTCAGCTCTAAGATTGCATATAATGTGCATCCCTTGCGCATACTCTTATGCAATTGTAGGGAAGAAATAAACCTCAAAGACACTCCCTGGTTTCTTCCTACAGTCACTCTACTTTGTCCCAAATGATCTGTCAAACTAAACTATCTCTTCTTTCAATTAAGTATCGCAGCATGTGATTCCAACCAATCCATACCAATCACTGTGTCATAAGATCCTAATATCATGACATAAATATCTACCTTTGTCACAAAGTATCCTAAGTTAAGTATAAAGTTTGTAACCTTTCCTTCAACCTTCTGTTTGGCACTCGATGCCATTTCTAAGTACTTGAAGTCATCTTGATCAAATTCCTTTACCTTAATTCTTTTCAGCACTGCACTAGAGATAAATCTTTATGTAGCACCTAGATCTATCAAAATACTATAGTTCTAGTCTGTGATTGTACCAGAAGTCTATAACACCATGGACCAATGCTTATCCTGGTAGTTGTTCACCATAGCATGTATCCTATGGACCTTGCCCAAGTCACCAACTATATTGGGTCCTAAAGATCTGGCTACTCTGGCCTTCTCAATTGGATAGTCACGTTGGTAATGTGGCTCACTACATGTCCAACATCTGATATTCAGTCCAGTGCTCCTAGTCCCGGAAGTAGAAGTTGTTGGTAGAACAACCTGTGATCCTGGTATGTTCTATTGAACATGCCTAAATTGTTGTTGTTGCGGACGATTTTTTTGTTGTTTCTATGGTCCTATGTAAGGTTTCCCCTAATGAGAATTATGCCACCATGGTTTCATGAACATAGGTCCTCTAGGTGTATCTCTATGCCATGAAGCATATATGACTGGTTTTGGATATTGTTGTACTCTCGATATCACCTGTATAGCCTGTCTAGAAGGAGTCCTTCCCTAAACCCTATTGTTCAATGCTTCCTCAACTATGAGGGATTTCTGAACTACATTGTGTAAATACTGGGCCCTTGGGATCTGTACCTTTGCACGAATGTTGAATTTAAGGCCAAACACAAACTTGTTGACCTTTAACTTCTCTATGTTCAGATATGGAGCATAGCTAAGTAACTCCATGAATTTGGCCTCATACTTTGGAACTATACGAATACCCTGACGTAAGGAGTTGAAATCATTGAGATAATGCTCAATGAATTCCTTGGCCAAGTACCTCTCTTGAAACCCTTCTTCAAATAACTCCCATGACACATCTTCGATGACCATATTTAGTTGAAGTATGAGTGTCTTCCACCATAGAAAAGAACTCCCCTTCAACTGAAAGACCACCATGTGGAATTTCATGTTGGAGGTGTAGTCACGAAGTGTGAAACACATCACCACATTATACAATCATGACTTGGCAGCTAAACTATCTGTGGCACCCATGAACTAGGGAAACTTCATCTTCTCGAGTTCTCTATGTATACTACCACTACTAGACAGAGCGTGTTGTGAAACCTCATTGGGTACAAATGCTCTTCCCTCATCTCGATCCAGGTGGTTAATCAATGCCTCAGACATCCTTTGGAAGGATCTCATTAAAGCTACCACATCTCCCACAACAATATGTTATGTCTCAGTATTCTCCTCATCTCCCTGGAGGTTAGACCCTTCTGGTGTGGATACTATCGAAGGTTTTGCACCTCTTCCTCCAACACCACGTCATCTACTTACCATACATCCTCTAACCATGATTACCTACAAGAAAAATTTTAGATCCTTATTAGAGATCTAATTCAATCATTTAGTTTAACATAGTGGATGGCATAATGGTCCAATGTCGCAGGGTTGAACCCACTCTGATACCATATGTGACAACCCCTTTGTTACGTCATTATTAATTAAGAAACAGTAAGATATATATATTTAATTTTGTTTTTTGAAAAGGTCAAATTCCCTCACATTCCTCAATGTGTTCCTATTTTCACTCCTCGGTGTCCCTTTGTTCCCTAGATTCACATTTAAGAAGTATCTCCTAAATAGATCTTAGTTGGAGTTTGATTAGGAGTCTTCTTCTAGTTAGACTAGTGTAGTTTGACTGTAGATTCTATTATATGTACACCCAATCTCTCAAGTTATTATCTATTTCTATTTAAAAAATATTTTTTATTAAATTCATGCACACATCTGCATTTCATCCAATCTTTAGACTTTTACCACCCTTTTTCCCAGTATTAGATTTATCACAAATTCAATATTTTAGATAGTTCACAAATAAACTTAGACTTAGGCAAATTATTAGACTTAGTCTTTGACTCTTGTTAGACTTTTTAATTAATAATATAATGTTTAATTAATTAGTTAATCCACAATGTCTAATTATTTCAATGTTTTCTAGGCCACCTAGATTTATTGACTTCAAGTTTTAAACTACATGACGTGCCCTTCAAGACACACCTCCATGCTCCAAGGGTGCCACTTGACTTAGAAATGTTTTGGAAGTTGGTTGACCCTAGGAGTCAACACTCCACTTGGTCGACCTTGTGAGAGACTAAGGGCTTCTAAAGAATACAAACTCTTCCTTATTGCCCGCTCCTTAGAAATATTCGTGAGTGACTATCTCAGTCGACCCTCACGACATCATGGACCTTTCGAACTAGGTAATCATTAATCTACAACTCAGAACATGGTGGGAGTGCTAGTAGGTTGTGAAAGTGATGTTTCCACACCTCTCACTCAAATGTGTGGTTTTTATGCATGGCCCCTCTACTCCTTATGTGATTCGAATTAGCAAGCATCGTGAAGCCTAAATATTACATCCACTAAAAAAATCAGTCTCAATAATTCCATATACATAAATAATACTATAATCAATCATACAACACATGTAAGTGAAATGAAATACCCAATAAATACAATCCACTCCCTGACTCAATCTGTAGCCCAAAGGAATCCATCAATGCCATCAACATCCTTAACTTGTCATGTGTCCTGCACACTCAGGATGACTTATCAAAAGCATCTGTCAATATATATACAACAAAAAAATCAATAAGCCATAACACCTCAACATCATCATATATAACCTATAATCTGAATGAAATCACAAAGTACCATACCTAGATCACTTGTAAGAAAGTGTCCTCCAAGAATAATTCAATAATAGTGTGCTCAGTAGAGCGGGATGTTACATGAATTATGTTGATATTACAAAAGGTTTCATGAACCTTTTGGAAACGGGAGTCCTATTTTTGTGGGATGATCATTCATAATGGTCATTTGATGACCTAGACATTTCTTTGATGTTTTCCCCACTACAGATTATGCTTGGATACAACAAAGACTTCGTATTATACATGGGGTATATAAATCAACCATTGGTATGGTTTTGGTTCAGGAAGACAATTCACATCAAGAGAATGTGGTGTATTATTTGAGAAAATGTCTCGTAGAACCCAACTTATGGTAGTATGATGCAGAGAGGTTGGACTTAGAATTATTCCATTATATCGAGATACTTTTGCAATACATACTTCTTCGACGTATGATAGTTATTGAAAAAACTAATCTAAAGAAACATATACTAAACCAACGAATAACGAGGGGCAATTATTCCAAGTGAATTGTGATTTTGCAAGAATTTGATTTAGAATTTGCATTTTCCAAATAAAACAAGTCTCTATCTTTTGTTGATATTATGTTGGAGTTTCCTCGAGATAACGAGGACATGGTAAAAAATGAGTCATTTCCATATGATCACTTGTTCCTCATTGCATCTAATAACGCTTGATATATATACATCCTAATATATGAGTCCTTTCCATATGATCACTTGTTCCTCATTGCATCTAATAACGCTTGATATATATACATCCTAATATATCTATAGACCCAGTGATTCCTTCTGACCATTCTTTCAATGAACTTTAATGCATTGTCCATCATGTGAAAATATATCACTTTATTGGTGACATTCAATATCGTTGAGTGATTGACCTCATTTTATGTTGATTCTTGAACCATGAGGACGATAATAAGGCCCTTAATGATTGTCGCAATGGATTTTGTGGTGGTCATCTTTACATGTTGGAAATATATTAGAATATATTGCGTGTAGGATATTTATAGCCTTCCATTTTCAAATATTGCAGTGAAGTAGTCAATAAATGTTACGTTGTTAGGTATTTAAAAAAGTATGCATGACCAACCATCTCCTTTATACTTTTTATGACCATTGGACCCTTTTTCAAATGGGTGGTTGATTTTATGATGTGTCATCTAGATTTAATAAAATTTCATAAATAAATTATTCTGTTTTTATATTACTTTAATAAGTGGGTAGAATCCATGCCTACCTTCATGAATGATAATAAGACAAAACAATTATTCATATTCAATTATTTCATCACTAGGTTCAATGTTCCTAAAGACATCATCATTAATCATCGAACTCATTTTAAAACTTGAACGATGAAATTATTTCTATCCAAATTGAGGTTCTAACAACAAATTCCATCCCCCTACCATCCTTGGATGAATGGGTAAGTAAAATTTGTCAACAAGGTATTGAAAACCGTACTCCATAGGAAAATTAAAAAAAGTAAATACACTTTACATTTAATGTTGATTTTGTCTCTTTGCACATATTGAAGCTTGATTTTGTCTCTTTGCACATATTGAAGCTTACTCAAGGATTCTATAATATTCACCCCATTCCATATCATGAATGCAATCAAAGTAAGTATACCAATTAAGTGTCAAATTCCCTCATTGAAACTAGCCATT
>JZKD02S0596832.1:260625-276940 GCA_000966675.3 Picea glauca | reverse complement strand
TTCCATGGACCGGGGATTCGAAAGGGAAAGGAGTAACGCTCGCATCGCGGTTGTCCGAATCGCGAAAGCCAGTAGCAAAGCCCGTTAATCCCTTTTCAGCATTTTGTGACCCGAGGGTTCGAGAGGCCAGGAGTCAGGAGATGTGGAGTCCCGACTCATGAAATCACAAAACGATCGTGGTCGTTGATCGAGGAGGATGCAGGACCGTCGGATCTGTTTTGGGGAAGGGCCGAGATTCAGGGTTTCAAGATGTAAAGGGACAAGACTCTTGAACGTTGAAGTCTCGAACCACGAAAGATGCCTTTTGGAATTAGCGCATGGTCACGAGGAAGTGATCACACGGAGAGAGGTTAAGGGAGTAGCCAAGAACCTCAACCCTTTTTTGGGTTTCGACAATTTGAAGGACAAGGAGCCTGGGAGAGCTTGCATGTAGAAGTCCTGAAACTCCAAAACGCAAAAGGAGTGTTGTTTAGAACAGAGAAGGGCATCGAAAGTTGAGTGTGTGCATAGTTTTTCTCAAGGCCTGTGCCAGGGAATTAAAGGGACCTGTGGATTTTTTCAAGGGGTTCCAACAGGAGCCCGAAGAGCCATTTCGACTCAGAATTTGGAACAAGCCAGAGACTGGGAGGTCGTAGAACCCTGCTGAGCGAGGGGAGGGGTCTGCATCACCTTCTAGGGGCTTCTAGACTACTCTTAAGGGTCTTACAACTTCACAAAGCCATATATACTCAACTGTGAGGAACCATGTGACGTACCACATATCATCGAAAATGACATTACGTGTACTATCCATCTATGATAGTCTTCCCTACAATTACATTGTCCTTCATGTCCATATTCTTGAATCAAATTCGGGTTCCTTAACCCCACCTATGGGGATACCAAAAATTGCTACCGGACATCTCCAAGGGTTGACATCAATCTCTAAGGGTTGACATCAATCTCCAATATCACTCCCCAAGGGTTGACATCACTGACAACCAACTTTCCTAACCAACTGTCCAACAATCTCGCCCTTTGGCATTGATGGAAACACCAACATTGATGGCAACACTTAGAAATGACAATACTCATGCTTATGCTCCCTCTGTGACCATCGATCCTCATCAATGTTTCTATCTCTCCCCCTTTGAAATCAATGGCAAATGGTATCTCTCTTTGGGACTTCTCCCCTTGTTTAGACTGTCTTAGGGATGCTCCTCCTATCTTCATGCCTCTTATCTTGATCTACGTTTTTATGCTTCTATTCCTTCTCTGCATTTCCATGCCTTTGATTACTCTCTCTCCCCTTTTGACAAAAGGTAACTTTGTCTTTGACTGCTCTCCCTGGATGAACTCTCCATGGGGATGCTCTCCCTGTCTTCACTCTTCTGATCTCTTCTTTGACTATTTTCTCTCCCCTTGACTTCTCTACAATATGTCGTATAGATAAAATGTAGGTCTTCATGTACCTTCTTCCTTTTGGAGTTTTTTTCCATTGGTTTTTCCTCGTGTAAATCACTGACATATATAAAAAGAATTCAAAGTTTAAGAATTCAAATGTTTCATTATCAAGATCATCCAATTGTCTCTGAGTTAGTCTCTAAACCAATCTGTCATGATATCACACTCTCATCCACCATCATATATCTGTCCAAACCTTCTAAGTGTTTTTATGAATCCATCTTTGTCCATACTATCCATAACTCTGCTACTCAACTATCCATAATGTTAACCCATCTGTCACTGTACTATCATGAAGTCTTCATGGATGCAAATGATCATCACATATCAAATGTGTCCATTGATCTTCTCTATCTGCAAACCAAGCTTTACATGTCTGGAACAACCTATACTGAAGAAATATCTGCATGAAAATAATCATAACCTTCTTCCTGTGTATCTCCCAACTGAGACTTGTGTGGGAACACTTCTTTCTTAATCGATCAATTTGTCATTTTGTACCTCTTTCGTCGAACCATTTTGAAACACTTCAAACTACTCGAAAGATAAATATTTTATATGTAGAGTTGTTTCCTAGAATCCCTCTGTTCAATATTCATATTTACTGGGAGTCTCCAAGCCAGGTGGCTCAAACAAATACCCGCTTTGATGTAGATTAGTCTTCCTCTTTGTCTGTAGACTCATCATCCTTCTGAACTCTGACTTCTTTATTTCATCATGTGGATCGATTTTGTACTATAATCCCCAAAAGTACAATCTCTTGGGCCCTCTCTTTATTCACCTTCTCTTCTTTTCTTTCTCGCGCTACTGAAAATCGTGTGATCTTTGGGAATTATTCTTTATTTACTTGTTCTTCTTGTTTTTCATTTATTCTCCAAACCTTCATGTATATGACATCTTCCTTTTTCTCTATAGATTTGTCATGATATTTCACTTCTATGTATCTTGAGAGTGCAATCTCTAGGACTTGTTCTTCCTTTACCTATTCTTCATTATGATCTTGATCTCCTTGTCTTTCTCGTACTATGTAAAGTCTTGTAATTTCTGGAATCTGTTCTTCTCTCACTTTATTTTCTTCTCGTTCTTTCCTTTTCCAAATATTGGTGTATTTGATATATGCTTCTTTCTTCATGGATGGCACTATCATGCTTCTACAATTCTGAGCTATATGACCATAGTTGTGGCATTTGTAACATTCAATATTGCGAGGACCCACATAAGCACTTATTGCCTGAGTATTTCTTCCATATGCTCCATAGTCTGCAACTTTATGTCCAAAGTTAGTACAATAAAAATAATAACCATAAAATAAATTTTGATACCTGGGGGTGAATGATATTRTTTGTGGTGTATTCCTTCTRAAYTCCTKCCTTGGTTGATCATGATTGWAACTTRTTTGTGGCTTGAATGTGAAGKGTCTTCTTGAAGATGYATCTTTATCATTTTTCYTAGATTATGGTTGACCATGATTCCTTCCTTTGATTACTTCTGCAYAACTCTTGCWCTTTTCTTCATTYTTCTTTTCTGTTAACTTGGAATGATTCTCTTCATTCTCTACTRTTGATGTGRATGTTTTTGTCTCTTCAACRTTCTTACTAAGCTTGAAAACTTTTACTCTCAACATGACAACTTCTTCTTCAAGCTTCTCTACTTCTTCTTCTTCTTTCTTCAACATATGATTCYTCATGAMTTCWTCTATTCACTTTKCTTCTTCAAGTTGGATCATCMATGTGMTTATTTCATTTTSAAGTTCTCTTTCTYRTTGACTRAAATTTGCTTCATGATTATTTTTCTTTTCAATCTCAATATTTTATTCTATTTCAATGGGATTTTCTGTCTCATCACTTTCAATATTCAAATAAGGGCATTCAATTCCAAGATGTTATACTTATTTACAATTAAAGAAAAAATACTCACCTCTGTAGGCTTATTCATCATCTAAGTTATCACCTGCTTCATTTTCTTTTGTTCCCTTCCTTATGTAAATATCTTGTAGGTCGTCCCAAAGCTCTTTGGTTGATGCACACCGTCCCACTTTGTTTTTTACTAAATTAGGTAATCCTTTCATGATAATTCCATTTATATCTTGTTGTTCCTTTTAAATTCCTTCTTGGTTGTAGTCTTCGAAGGTTTCTTTGTAGTGATGTATCCTATAACAACTGATTTCCAAACATCATATCCTTTTTCCTATAAAAATGTTTTCATCCCGATACTCCACATTTCATACTCACCATTTTGACCATTGAAATGTAGTATTCCATTTTATACAAAATGTTGCTCTCCGTGATCTACCTTCCAATGGTTAAACTTCTTCCTAAAGGACCTGCTCTGATACCAAGTGTTGGAATACTGAGGGGGGTTGAATTAGTATGATCACTCAATACCACTTTTAATCACAATATGTATTATTTAAATTTATCAGTAGTATTCAATGGTTTATAATTTATGCATTTAATACATTATTGCATCATGAACAATATCATCCAGCATTTCATAATAATCAATGATAGAGAAAACATCCACAAATACACAATACACCAATATTTACGTGGAAACCCATTGCAGGAGAAAAAACAAAAGTGATTTTCTTATATGTCTTAAGAAGTACTTTCATAGGAAGCATCAACTTCCTTAATTTCTAGCTACAAATGGAAGGAGGCTCCAACCCCCTAGTTTCTCAGACTCCAACCTAAAGGAAACTCCAACTCCCAAATTATCTGGCTCCAACCAAAAGGAGGCTACAACCCCCGAGTTTCTTAGGCTCCAACCTAAAGGAAGATACAACTCCCTGCTTTTTTGGCTCCAACCAGAAGGAGGCTACAACCCCCTATGTTCTCCAGATACAACCATAAGGTGGCTACAACCACCTATCCTTGCCTCGTCCGACCACCCTGAAATATAAATGTAGAAAACATGTCACTACCACTGAATCAACCACTTCCACTGTCAACCTGTCACATCAACCTGTCACAACAACCTATCTCACCAACTTGTTACAAAAACCTGTCACATCAATCCATCTCAATCAACCTGTCACATCAATCTCATCAACCAAGATAGATCTAATCACCAATACAACTCACAACCATATGGACAATATCACCAATATGTGCATTAATAAAAACTACTCATATCAACTCAAACCATCACCAAGATGTGCATCAAACATACCAGATCTAATCTCATAGATCATATACCAACAACACCCAAAAATTCCTCTAGTAATGCACCACAAGATATACCAATATAACTAGTAATGTGACTCAACATATCTGCCTCAAATCATACTCTACAACATATATCATACATCCAATAGGGAATATACCAAACCTCACAAAGTCATGTATCAAGCATGCTTCACAACACCACTAAGATGCAATCTCGAAAAATAATCATGAACATATCTTTAACTCTGTAGTAACCCTATTGTATCTGATCTCTGACAAACATACTTGCAGTCTCTCCTCAGATTCTGCAACCTGGAATAAACATATTCTCTTTCCCCTTTTTACAAATCCATGCTTTCTTCTTCTACTACATGTGGATGTCCACGCTTTGTCCCACTATGGCATGTAGATGTTTGTTCCCTAACTGATATGCAACTCACAGATTTAATGTATGTGACCATATCTCTCTGAATCTCACAGATGTCCATGCTTATCTATGCCTACGTGTTCTAGCGGAAAAACCCCCCTATGGACTACACTAGGGTTCAACATGTAGGCAGATCTAACTATCTAAAAGTCTCCTACTTTTATAAATGCATTGAATATACCTCAGATTAATACATGAAAGACAAAGTGAAAAGATGAGGTAACTTTACCTTTTACTCCGCATCCGGTGTTGATCCTTTCACGTTCGATAGCTCCGCTGACTACAAGCCTCCTCTCAAGGCTGGATTGCATTCACAAACAGATAAACAGGAAACTACAAACATGCATCTCATGTATAAATTATGTGTTAGATGTTAGTATAAGACATAAATTGAATACAAATATTTGACACATCATATTTCGGTACAGAAAAAGTATTCCTTTTATTGATATCACAATGTTTACTTACAACCAGGTCGGCGACTGCTCCACAAACCTGGTCTGGGATCCTCTTCACCAAGATCCAACTACGCTTCCACATATCTTTCTCCTCTCACAATTCTTCTATGGAAATGGCATAGGCTTATGATGGAGGAAAAAGGGCTAGAATGAGAAATTCTTATGCAAATATCACAAAGTGGTTTCCATTTTTGGGGGCAAGGAGGGGATGTGAAACGAGTAGAGTTTCACTGTTCTTATGCTTGGCCTAGGAATGAGACCCAAAAACCTCCTTTTCTATGAAAAAAGGATGGTTATTCGGTTGGGTGACAGGCTATAGGCGGTGGATCAGTTGGGAAACTACCTAATAGCCCGTAATCTCAACGAATTCCTTGCAACTTTTTAATTTTTGCAATATTTGTGGGCTTACGCGGGTTGTAATGGTGCATCTAGCATTCATACACGAGCTATAGTGGTGCAGCAAGCATCTGTATGCAGGCAGTAATGGTGCAGGGTGTGTACCTCTTAAAAAATAATGTTTTTAAGAAGAGTTGCTCAGTGATGGCTTGGAAAAAATAGAAAGTAAGAGGGCTTGATGCCAGGTATGCATGTATGGTGCAGTTTAGGGTTATAGCAGATGCCCCCTAATGTGTGAGGTTATAAGAGCATCTGATGGCCGAAATACATTACAAATCTTAACCAACGTACGAAGCGAGTGAGCCCAGGACTAGAGTTCGGGAGGTGCCATCTGCAAAAATAAAAATTATCTCTCTGAGGTAGGCATACCCATGCTCAGGATGAAATAAATCATGGTTTCCAATCAAATACACTGGAAACACATGTCATACAACTATATAAATTCTATCCGTGAGAGATACACAACGGATCTACATCTCCAAATCAAAGATATACATGTATAATATCCATCTTCAAGAAGTGAATGACGCCTGATGGATGGAGATGAGACCTTTAGAGCTCGAGAAAGTACTTCAAGATCTTCAAAACTTGGGTAGGAGTGTAATGGGAGTGTACGAGATCACAATCCAGAGGTCTTCAAATGCTCGTCGGGAACAAACAAGAGGATCTCGATGATCAGGAAGATAACTTCATTGATTTCAAACAAGACTTAATTGGTCTTTTGGGATGGTCGGTCATGAGGTCAAGTGACAAACTGCAGAAAGACCGACTCAGGTTGGGTAAAAATTCCATTGGACAATATCACGACAGATGATCAGACTCAGGCAACATGATGTTGACATAAGTCTACGATCCAGAAGGAAACACAAACTCTCCATATGTTTGGAAGGATAACCAAACAGAGGAGGACACAAATCTATGTAACGAGAACAACTTCCTAAGGTCATATTAGATCCCAAAGATTGACGAAAAAATGGAAGAATGTGCTTTGTCCAAGGCCGACTCATTGTGCTACCAGAAAAATAAAATATATTTCCCATCCTCTTTTTGGGGTATATTTGATTTTTTTGTCTTTTTCAATATTTTTGAAGAGCTTGAAAAAGAATAAAAGAATGCTACGTTACAAAGGAGGAATGAGTGTCGCAAGCATACTAGTTCCAAGTGCAAGGAACACACTAATGCTCATATTAAGGAGACATGTGCAGGAAAAGGACACTCTGGAAAATTCCTCCATGGGTTAAGGTGTCAGGTCACAGAGGCAAAGTGCTACAAGGCTTGCATATAAGGCATACTTCAAAGGTTCAGTTGAGAGCAACATGGATCCGACATTAGGCCAAAGACACAGAGATGCAAATTCAATTAGCAGGACATGATGAAACCCCCTTCAATGTATTTTTCACGAGCCCAGAGAAGGTACGATCAGTGGTTTTTTCACGTTTAGAGAGTCTGAAAAAACATAAAAGAAGACTCCACTGGGATACCTTTTTCGAAAATATTCTAGTCGGTTCGAAAAAAGGGGTAAACTAGCACTGAAGAGACGTCTATTCAGAACAATTTTAACGAGTGTGGCATAGACAAGATCACTCGGCAATCTTTTCAATTTTAAGGAGTCTGAGAAGAGCTTAACTATGGACTCACAACCTTTTTCTAGATTTAGTCTGCTCAACCCGAAAAGTATAAAATCTACTTAGGATAACTCTCCCAGTGAGACGAATCTCCCGAGGTGTACCTTTTTCGTCCTTAATCTACAGGCTGGAAAAAGGGGTAAACTCATGCCAGTAGATGTTTTTTTGGACCAATTTAACGAGTGCGAAAGAACAAGGTCACTCGATGATCTTTTCAATTTTAAGGAGGCTGAAAAGAGCTTAAATATAGACTCTGTATCGTATGTTCTTCTGGACCAATTAGCGTGTGAAAGAACAAGGTCACGCAACGATCTTTTCAATTTTAAGGAGTCTGAAAAGAGCTTAACTATGGACTCCATGGGGGTTTCTTTTTCATAAATTTAGTGCCTCTGGCCCGAAAAAGGGTTAAAATTATACCTGAGAATACTCTTCTAGTGAACCGAAGTTCCTAGAGTATACCTTTGTTCGTACAATTGACCATCCAGACCAAAAAATAGGTAAACTACCGCGGAACAGACGTGCCTTAAATTTTTAGTTTGGCGAGCGTGAAGGACAACAAGATCGCTCGACAATATTTTCATGTTTAGAGAGTCTGAAAAGGGCTTAAAAAAGACTTTTTCTTGGGAGTCCCGAGGGTGAGACCAAGGGCGATGACACATCAGGTGTATGAGGCTCAATCTCGTAATCATGGTAGGACTAAAAGGACTCCTGAGCCTAAAGTCATTAACGATGACATGAACGCCAAAATGCAACTAGGATCTACCTAGGAAATCCATGTAGAGGTAGGCTCTACCACCTCACCACGAAACTTCTAAAGCAACAATGATGGTTTCGTACTGCAGTTTGGTGGGATCGATCCTATGGAAAAGAGAAAAAGACAATGAGATGCAAAAAGTGGAGGTGGAATCCTAACTTCAATGAAAAAAGTTGGGAAAACGACTTTTACCAAAGGACCTTTAAAAGTGACCTATCTCCCAAAAAAATTTCCAAGCCAAAAAAGTGAAGTGTATCGTAACATCCAATGATAAATTCAAGAACCATGTTAAATGATTTTCAAGCCAAAAAAAACGACAAAAGGGTTCGAAAAAGTGGCAAAAAGGCCAAAAAAGTCTATAAATAGAAGATGACAGCTAATTTTCACCATTGCAAATTGAGAATTAACCAAAAAGCTAAAAATACTCCTTTGCTAAAAGAGTTGATTTCGGGAGTTTCAGAGGACGAAACAAACTTCTGCTCGAACCGAGTAAGTACAAATCAACCCCTCTTTCATTTCAATACTTCCCTTATGCTTTTCTTTTAGTTTTTTTTGGGGGGTGCACTCCTAAAAAGGGGCGGCCCTACGTGTACAGAGGTTGTCCAAGAACAACCCACGTATGCCCGTGGGCAGAAAACAATCTACCAGTGTGCATATGCGACTGTGTCCAATACAACCCATGTACACCCTCATTAAAATAGAAAAAATGAAAAAACAAGAACTAACTCCCTCCATGAACTTGTCATTTGACAGGATGCATGTCCACTGGAGAGAGAGGGAGCATGAAGATATTGATATCTTTGTCAAAGAGGACCCTGCTGCAGTCACCGCATTCAAACAATGCATGTTATGGAAGTTCTTCCGGTGTCCACTCATGACGGCACAACCCAGGCTGCTGAATACCTTGGTGGATTATTGGCATCCTGACGCTGAGACGTTTATGCTCGAGGGGTGGTTGTTGACTCCAACGACTAAAGACATATAATTTCTGACTGGCCTCTCTAGGAGAGGGGAACCAGTCAACTTGCATTCTTTTCCCCTAGGGCCCCATAACATTGTCGAGCTGATCGGACTACATTGTGAGACCGACACTGAGAAAGTAGGTTCTCAGGTGCCAATCCACAATATCACCAACCTATCACTGAAAGTGATTGTTTTACTCATTGGACAGATCACTAGATCTAGGGCCTTACATCAGGCCTCCCGGGCACACATGTATTATGTAGTGTAGTGCTTGAAATCACGAGTGTTCGACTGGAGAACGACCATGCTTGACTACATGAAGAGACAGCTTACAGAGTGTCATGGGTGGAGTAACAAAAGATTCAGGTTCAATACTGTTTTGTGCTCATTCTTCTTTGAGAGGGTACCCAACATGAGTCCATGAGAGATAGTACAGGGGCATGTGGCCTCCTTCCCGGTAGTGTGTAGGTGGGCGGCATTGTTGTCGCGACAGGGGGGAGGAAGGACCATAGAGGCCTTTGACAATACGTTTTTTGACTGGTGGGCACAACAAATTATGCCCATAGAGGACTACCCCTATGCCATGATCAACTTCTCCAGAGATCTAGACATGCCCGTACCTCCTGGAGGAGAGCGAGGAGAGACAGGTACGTTTTCTTTTTAAAGTTTATTTAATTTTTTAGTTTCTTTTTATATATATCATTTTTATATGCACCAAAGTATCTGACAACTATGTATCTGTTATGTACATATGTGGGGCCAGTGCGTCTAGCAGACTTCATGAGGACTAGGCGACGTCCTCAACTAGAGGCAGCACTAGCAGCAGTCATCGAACCAGCAACAGTAGTAGGGGGACCTCCAGCCAGAGAGGCTGAGAGGGTGTTGAGATTGGTGGAGAAGAACCTCACCGTTCTCACTTGTACAGTTCACATGGCCGAGATCGAGGATCTCCCACCATCAATGCAACCTCACGTAGTTGGGGTGCCACAAGCCTAGGTCCAACTCTTCCGGCATTTGGAAAATGTTGTCATTCACTATGGCATGGCCAACAGGCCTCCTGCTTAGCTAGGGTGGACCACTTACGTGCTGAGGGCACTCTTTTGTATATTTTTTAGGGCATAAGCCTCGCGATGTATACCAGACATATTATTTTTTAGGCGTTTTCACCCACCTATGTACTCTGAGACTTTTTGATATATATGTGTGTATTTACATATTTTATGTCTTATGGATCACATTTTTACAAATGTATGTACATGTGTATGTGTGTGCTTCTTTTTATGTGTGTGCAATATTCCAATCTAATACTTGATTAGCTAGAGTATCTGTCATTTGACTCAATCTCCTAGGAACATGGATATAGATAATGTAATCAAAGTATCGTTCTAAGAGACATACCCTAAGGAATTGTCGGTGTAGATTAGGATCATAAACGTGGTAAACCCCATTTAACTAGGACACAACCAGCTGAGCATCTAAGTAGACCCGGAGGTGAGAGATACCATGCGACAAAGCGTCATGAAGAAACTCTATTACTGCGCTGTATTCGGTGACGTTGTTTGTGGCGTCACCTAAACAGATGCCTCTAGAAAATAGCCACTGGCCTTGAGGTGTGAATATCCCCCAAGCTGCAGAAGAAAGCCTCCGAGTGTGTTAGCTAGTGTTGTCCGCGAACCCAACAAAAACCTATGATTCACTTGACATCTGGCGCAGTGAAAAAAGACGACATAAATTACAGCACATCTATAAAATAAAAAGACAAAAACTAATTGTATAAGAACTATACATATGTACAAGAAGTCACCCAAGGTGACCCACCTACGAGTAATACTTATTGATGTAGAGCCCATTTCTAGGCTCTGCCAAAGCATTTCCCTCAAATTCAACCAGATGATAAGCACCCTTCTTTAATACTTCCTTCACAATGAAAGGTATAAACCACATGTGTTTGAACTTGGTTTTCCCCAGGGGATCCTTATCTTGGTCGTAGACTAGGACAAGGTCTCCTTCGAATAAAATCTGAGGATGGACGAACCGATCATATTGACATTTGACTTGTTGCTTGTGAGCCTCGTTGGCCAAGGCTACATCACGACTTTGCTCATTGATCTACTCGAGATATGATAAGCATTCCTCAAGAAGTGAAATGTCTGGAAATAATTGTACTGCCAGCTTTAGAGATGGGATCTGACACTCTATAGGCAAGACTGCTTCCAGCCCATAAATGAGTTGAAAAGGTGAGAAACCAGTGGCAGTCTTTACAGACATTTGGTAGGCTAATAACACCGAGTACAACATCAAATGCCAATTTGACTTGGAAAAATTGATCGTTCGTTGTAGAATATTCTTGAGGGACTTATTCAGAGCCTCCACTTGACCATTCTCTTGTGGGTATTAGGGTGATGAATTCTCTTGCCTCAACCCAAGCTTTGATGTTAACTCAGACATCATTTTGTTCTAAAAGTGACTGCCATGGTCAGTGAAAATATCCTTCGGGATGCCGAACCTTGCTATTATCTGATTGAAAATATAGAGAGTTGTTGTCTCACCATCATTATTGAACGTTGGCATAGCTTTGACCCACTTTGTGAAGTATTCTACTGATACGATGATGTAACGATGCCCCCTGGATGAAGTCAGGTGGCATGTAGTATAATCAATCCCCCACTTGGTGAAGGGAGTAACTGTAATGACGAGAAACATGGGAGTGGGGTGTGCCCTCATCTTCCGAGAGAAGATCTGACATGGGTGGCACTTCTTGACCGATTCAACACAATCCTTGATTAACGTTGGTCAAAATTAACTAGCTTGTAGAATCTTTTGGGTTATTGCCAACCCATACAGATAAATGCCACATGCTCTAGTGTGGCAGTCATTAAAAACGATTTTCACTTCTTCATGAGTGAGACACCAGTGGAGGATGCAATCTACACCTCGATGATACAAAGTGTCATCAAGTATGAGATAGTTTTTTTCCTAATGGCGTATACATCGACGCTCATCATGAGGAGCAGAGGTGGGGCACTTCAAAGTCTAGATATAGACTAGTATATCTCCATGCCAGGGGTCTGAAGATGAAATCAGAAAAAGATATCCTTTAATCGGTGATTCCTCGGGCATAACATCACCTGATTGGACTGGAAGTTCTGAGATAAGTTCCACAAAGACCAGTGACTTTTTGGATTTCGCGAAAAAAAAATCCAAGTCAAATCCCTAGAGGAGAACGATCCATCTACTGATCTTTTTGTTGATGACTCATCATGTCAACACATACTAAAATGGATTCACAATAGGAATGACAGTGGTCTTTCGAAGAAGAATATAATGATGGAAATGTTGGACAGCATGCACTACTGCCAATGCAAGCTTCTCAACATGAGAGTAGTTGAGTTATGGTCCAAGTAGGCCTTGACTCGGGTAATAAATCACATGCTCTTCGAGCAGTTCATCCTCTTGAACCGAGACCATACCGATGGTCAACTCTGCAGTGGCCAATTACAATAATAAATATTTATTATAATTGGGAGGTCGGAGCAGAGGGGTAGATGTAAGGGTGCATTTCAACGCTTCAAAAGAGCCCTGAGAGGCTTCATCCCAATGGAAAGGGACTCCCTTCTTCAGTAAACACATGAACCCTTTAGTGATTTCAGCATAGTTTGTGATAAAACGCCGAAGAAAGTTCGCTTTACCCTATAAGCTTTGAAGCTCAGGTACTGTGCACAGTGGAGGAAACTATACTATCATCTAAACCTTCAGAGGATAGACCATGATCCTTGTTGTTGAAACTATGAAACCTAGAAGATGAGTCGACATCACGCAAAAACTGCATTTGTTTGGATTCAAGTGAATCCGATAGTAGCAACATCGCTCAAAGATTAGTCGGAGGTGCGTGGGATGGTCAACTCTCTTACGTGATTGTGATGGTAAATCATCAAGATAAGCTTCAAATATATGTCTAATTTCATGGAAAGAAAAAGACATGTCCCACTGAAAAGTGGCTCCAACATTCTTTAGGCCAAAAGGCATCCCACGATAAGCAAATGTGCCCCACGGACAGATAAAAGTTGTTTTATGTTGGTCTTCGGGCTTAATTTGTATCAGGTTGTATCCCGAAAAACCATCCATGAAAGAAAAGACCTTAGAGCCTGTGCATTCATAGATAATCTGATCAATGAATGGGGTGGGGAAATTATCCTTTGGACAGGCCTTGTTCAAATCACAAAAGTCCATACACACGCGAATCGTTCCCTGCTTTTTGTTGACTGGAATGATATTTGACACCCATTGAGTCAACTGAATGGGGTAGATGAAACTGGCTTTGAGAATTTTCTCATCTTCAGCCTTAATAGATGTTACTTTCTGAGGATTAACCAGACGAAGCTTCTGTCGGACCGGCTTGGCATCGGGATAAGTCGTTAGTTCATGTTCGACGATTCTTGGATCGATGCCTAGAATTTCCTCATAAGACCAGGGAAAAATGTCGCAAAATTATTTAAATAAATCTGTGTAGATTTGAATCTCCTCGGGGGATCAGTCCACTTCGACGAAGATATTCTCCATGATGCTAGGGGTTCTGGAGATGTCAATAGGTATTGTTTCAATGATGGCTTCCATATTACCCTCGGCATAAACTGTGTGCGTATCCATAGGATTAATAGGACAAGGCCTATCTCCAGTCATAGTCAAGATGAATTCTCCGGCCTCTATTCTTCTTAAATCTGGGAGGAAATAAGATCTATGATGGAGATCATCCCAGGGCCTGTTCGGACCAGTCAATGCCTCTATAATTGCCTCATCATAGGGAAAGAAAAAGTATAAATAATTAGTAGTGGTGAGGGAACCTTGAGCCCAGATAGGCTCGAGAACTAGATCTAACTCCTGTGCGGGAGTCGGATTGGGGTCGGTTGAAGCTTTCTGGACAATACTGTATGCAAATTCTACTGCAGACAAGGGCATGGACATGCCAGGAAGCCTTCTCCCTTCCATCGTGGTCGATGGGGAAGGAAGAATCCACGGATAATTAAAGTAACTTGTACGAAATGACAAAACTTGAAAGATTTCATCCCTAGGCTCGTCGGGAACAACCGATATGAGCTTGACATCGCTAGAAGGAGGTGGGTAATCGAAAGTACCCATAAAAGGTGGGCACAAACTAACCCCCACGTTGATGACATCGGGCTGAGGTTTATCAATCATCGGGACTATGGATTCCCCCGATGAAGGGTCAATCCTGGAGAAAGACAATTGATCAATGGTTACGATTTGACCCTCATGTGGAAACAACAAGACCCAAAAAACTGTGTCAACCACTGCATTCATTGCATATGTAAAACTCCTTCCTAACAATAGGTTGTAGTCGAGAGGCACATCGACCACTTCAACTTCAACGGACATGGTCTTCCCTCCTAACTGCACGGGGAAAGAATGGGTGATTCCATGTGGTCTAAAAGAATGACCGTCAAAAAAAGTAAGCAGAGTAGGTCATAGAGACAAAACAGGTTGGCCAATGGCCTTCCAACATGCCAATGACATCACACAAGTCGAGGCACCCTCATCAACCACCGTGCGGAAAATATTCCAGGTAAAATATTTTGTGGGGTGAGCCACTACTATATGAAATGCAACGTGGTATGGGAGATGAGGTTTCAAGTTGGTCGTATCAAGCATGATCATTCCTGGATTATAGGTCTCAATGGATCCTAAGGAAGCTAACAGATCCTTTCTCTACGAAGGGAAGCTCTGGAGGACCTCCAAAGGGGACATCACGCAAGGAGTTTGTGACAAATCCTCCACCACGGAATAGTTTTGGGTGGCCCCCACGTTTGTATTATGGAAAGCTTTCTTGAACACCCCTTTCAGGATGCGTGTAATTGATTCACCCATCGTCTTCTCAATATGGAGAGGAACTGGCAATTTTTCATCTTCTTTACCCTTTTCAGCAGTCTTTGGCATTCTATACTCATGTGCCCTAGTTGCTATGTGAGCGTCACCTTTCAACATATAAACGTTCATAGTCGAGGGATTACTAGAAGACAGAGAGGGTACCTGACTACCCCCATCTACGCTCGAAGAGGCTTGAGTCAATTTTTTCCCATGTGGAAATGGGTTCGTTAAAACAGCAGGTTGTTGCTACGCTAATAACTTCTAGGCCTCCGCAAGCTAAGGGCATAGGAGGGTCGGATGGTTTTTCGTGCAAAGATTACATGGATACCTCCACTTTCTTTTCTCTGCGTTGCCCCTACCAACATTGTTGGTGGTTTCTTATCCCCCTTACCCTTCTTGTTTCATTGTTTTTTCTTCCTTTAAGCTATTGGTTGGCCTTTGGGTTTGTGTACCTATGATGTTTGAGTAGGGGGAGCATCCGAGATAGAGGTTTGGCTGATCGCTGTTTGTTGTATTGAAAATTGTTGCAATTGATTCGACAACTGCTCAGTGGGATTTGCTTGTGCTGAACCAACTATACCATCGGCATGTGGTCCAGACTTTTGTCTGGCCTTGTCAAGGATACACTGTGGCGCATCTGGAAAAACTTCATAGAGTAAACTAGATTGAGAGTATATCAGCTCAAGCTGTTGAGCTCTCATTATCGCCTCTTCCTCGGAAAACACTCCCGACATTGCAACGTAATTGGATAACTAGGGTACCAAAGACTTAAGGAACCACTCCAGTAGGAAAGTTGGTGGGATTGGTACTTTTATCAAACTCTTTTAATGCCGCCATTCTCAGATGTGATCCAAGATATGATCCACTTACCCATTTCATCCTTTTCATTCTCAACTATAATAGTTTCCATCTTTTCTGAAGATCTACGAGTGCCCATTTCACTGCAAGAAAAAAACCAAGGATCCATAGGAAAAAGTTAACAAGAAATTGAATTCAACAACATTTCAAATTAACTAAAATGGAATTCCTATATTTCCTTTTATGGGATTGTTGTATGGGAATCAAATAAAATCATCAGCAAGTGAATTAAACAAGAGTATATCAATGCTACACTGAACAACAATGTAAACAACATAATTGAACAAGAAGGATAGTTTGTTACTCTGTAGTATCGTGATATTCATTCTTGCTACATTTCT
>JZKD02S0596832.1:237169-254716 GCA_000966675.3 Picea glauca | reverse complement strand
CTGATTTGCAGAATGCAATGAACTCCTTCGAGGTGTATTCTCCTCCATTATCTGTTCTTAATGTCTTGATCTTCTTGTTCGTAAGGTTTTCTATTTCTGCCTTGAATTCTTGGAAATTGTTGAATACTTCATCTTTTGACTTCAGTAGGTACAACCATGTCTTCCTTGAATAGTCATCTATGAATGTTATGTAGTAGAGAGATCCTCCTAAAGATCTAACTGGCATTGGACCACAAACATCTGAGTGTATTAGATCTAGGGTTTCCTTAGATCTGTTGTTGCTACTTGGGAATGGTTTCTTGATATTCTTTCCAAGGGCACAACCCTTGCAAATTCCTTCATGTGTAGACTTCAATTCTGGTATCCCTTCAACCATCTTCCTGAGGAAAGGTAATGCTTGATAATTGATATGAGTGTACCTTCTATGCCAAATCTCATTAGGGTTGACTTCATCATGTACTAGGGCTTCTTCATTTTGTTCTAGTAGTCTATATAGATTCCCTTCGCGTCTTCCAATAAACCTAGCATCTTCTATGCTGGAATCTTTATGCCATGATAACACCTTTTCATATATGAAGGCTATTCTGTTTCCTTTGTCTTCTAAACATGATATTGATACAAGATTCTTTTCTAAACCAGGTACATATAAAACATTGCTTAAGTGAACATGATTACCTAATTCCAATTTGACGGAGGCTTGTCCAAATCCTTCGATGGGGTAGGTGCTTTTGTCTCCAAGCTCCACTTTGTACGATGTCTTTCTCTCATTTAGATTTGAGAGTCTAGATTGATCTCCCGTCATGTGCCTGGAAGCTCCACTGTAGATTATCCACATATAGTCTTCAATTGTCCTGGTAAGTGCTGAGTAGTGTAAGAGACTGATTGTTTTAGACATGTCTTCGGTTGACTGATAACTGGTCATGCTTTGACCCAGAACTTCAACTTCATCATTTCTTTCTTCTGAGAAAGTCAATAGGTGCGTTGAGTTAGGGCGCATCTGAATATCTTATCCTTGAGCCTAATGCTCCATCACAAGGTGCCGGATCTGAGAATTATGGTTCTTACAACTGCTACTGCTAGTAACCCTAGCTGCAGTGCTTTGGAAGCTACTCCTGCTAGTAACCCTAGTGGCAGTTCCTCAATGAGCTCAATATCTAGCGGCTATGTTTCCTTCCAGCGTTTTAGGTTGACTGAAGAGTTGTGGGCCCATAACCTGTTAGAATATAGAAGATTGTGCTTGTTTTACCATTGACGATACCCTTGTCACCCAACCACTGGCCGAAGCCACCCTCCGAGCACCTTGACCTTGACTGAGAAAAGAATCCTGGTAGCAATCAATAACCAAGAGAGGTTAATGCACCAAGCAAGAAAATAGAAACTAAACTGAACAGATGATCCCATCCAGAAGCTAGCGCACCACTTTCCATCTCTCCCAGAAAACTTGCACACAAAACTGCTGCTACCTGCAACTGCCTGCACAGATTTAGCTCTCACTGCAACTGCTGAGATGTGTAATAATGAAACTGGTTCCCTGTATTTATAGTGGACTGGCTAGGCTAACTGGGGCCGACTTGTCCTTCTGGGCATCAATAAATTCAATTTAAATGTATTTGTTCAGCCGACAACTTGTCTAGGGTTTCCTTCAATTCTTTGCCTCCTTCCAGAGGATTCTAGTCTCGTCATAGGTCACAATAGAGGTTCATACCTCTCAAAGCTACCATAATATTAACACCTATATCATATTTAAACTTCTAGCTATATTCCCAGGCTAATTCACCTTCCCTTTGTTGAATTTTTCACAACTCAGACAGAGCTTGTCATTCTGACTGAGGTATCTTAAACTCCGCTATGAACTTTATCCGTACCTTTTCAAGTGTAAACTCTTGACCTTGCACTCCTGGTACTCCTAGCTCAATGGCCTTCATGTACCATTTGAGAGCATGACCTCTCAAAGTAGTATGGAACTCAACCAATTTATTCGCATCCAGAGCACCTCTCGACCTTTAGATTGCTTCGCATAAGAACCAATGTTTCTCAACATCCTCATCTCCTTACTCCAGAATTATGGGTATCGAGAAATCCAACCTCCCACGTTACCATCCATTGTTTATCTTACTACTCCAACCAAAATAAAACCTAACGACCATGATTGTGATCTACTAGTGGCTCCCAATATCCTCCCAGTAATCGCACTTCCCGGTTGTGGCTGACTGACTGACTGTAATGGAACAAAAATAACATAAGAAGGTAGTATAGAATTTACCACTTGTATAGAAGACACTTGGGGTATAGGCGATTTGGGGTTGGTGCCACTGGCTTCAGGACGGGTTTCTTTGATATGATGGGTCTCGTTCTCGTCCTCTAGAGTGGTCTCTTCAGTCGAATTCTCGATCTTTCCTGACATTAGGGTTGAATCTTCTATCTCTTCTTCAATATCTATGTCGACTTCCTTTTCCCTTGCTTCTACACCTTCTTCTCCTTGTCCACCCTCTTGGGGAATTCTTTCTCTCTGTGCTTCTCTCTCACTTAATCTTTGACTCACCATTCTTTACTATCTTCTCATATTTTACAACTCTTCCATCTATTCTTCCTCTACTTCTTGGACTGTTTTACTGCTTTCTTTATCTTACAGCACCACCACTTCTCAAATATGGAGGCTCTTTTCAAGGCTTGCTCATCTCTTGAGTCCATATCTTATTTCTCCTCTGTTTTTCAAAGAACCCTCTTCCCTCTCTCAAGCCATGACTCCGCCCCAAACTCACCCCACCCCAAGAGAGGGTTTTTACGTTGCCATCTAAGTCAAGCACATAGTCGGCATCCCCTCTTCCATGAAGAAAACCTTTATCCATAGGGGGATTTCTCTCAACAGTCTTCCCCTTGCGTATTTCTTGAAATCCGCTTTTTCCCATGAAAACAATTGGTGATTCTCAGCTGTAAACTCGATGATGTATCCTTCCAATGTTGAATTGACCCAGAAATTGATTTCTCGCGTTACTGGACGATCCAGCCAATAAAGTGTTGCGATATTTTTTGTATCCCAAGCGCAGGTCTTCTTGACTCGTTCTTGGAATTCCGGAGCTTCTTGGAGCCTATCTATCTAGTTGAAAAGTTCTTCTGGGAACTTAACCCAGAATATCTCATACTGGTCACTCGATCTTTCTGAGTAAAAGACTACCTCCTGTGTATCTTTCATAGATTTTCCTCTCAACTTTGCTTCTTTCCATATAAGGAGTCACAATTTCTCTCCCACCACTAGTGAATATCAGATCTGTGAATCCGTGGAAGAATTCTCCCTACAGGTTCCCTCTTAACCTAGGTTCCAGCAACGAAACCATTTTGTTGGCTCAAAATCGATCAAACTAGGGTCATTCTCAGGTTACCAACAAAAGGCACTGAGTAGTCTAGAGTGCTGGCATTTTCATCTCCTCCAAAGAGAATAATTCTCACCCGAAGAGCAACCAAGACAAGAAGATAGGGAAGGGAAAGGAGAATACTTAGGTGGGTTTCCAGAACCTTCAATATTCACCATGATCTTGTGCAATATATATTAACCATAGAACTGATCTGAACTTGTTCATAACTGGAAATAATGACACTCAAGTTTCGAAAGCATTTGTAAACAGAGACAAAATATTGATCTTATAGAGAATAAAGAAGTACTGTAAGGAGACAACTCATAAGCACACACATAGAATGACACCAACACAATTTGGCCACATGAAAGAGATAAGTAGTATGAATTCTTGAACCATCCCAGCAACCAATCTGAATACATCAATTTTATTATGGAAACAACAGAAAATGGTCGACTACCTTTTTCTGGATGTCTTGGCTTCTAAGAAATATGATATCTCTATGTCCCATCAATTTTATCGAAAGAAGACACATACTAATAGATATCTCAATGATAACTCTCACTATCATCCTACACAGAAGATTGGCATCATCATTACTATTGCAACTCAAGTTTTTAATGTTTCCAATGAAGAACACTTGGACTAAGTAATAAAACATATCCTTGATGTGTTCAAGAAAAATGGCTACCATGAGATCCAAATAAAGAAAATCATCCACAAAGCACAACAAAGGAAGAGATGAACACATGATAATCAAACACAATGCTAGGATTTTCAGGGGGCAAACAATTCGGCTGAATTGACCAAATTGGCAATTTTTCAAATTTAATTCATCGATTTGGATGAATTTCGTAACTATGGCCGAATTTGGTCACATAATCCAATTACCTGCAATTTGTTTGTTATTATAGAAGCAGTTTGTAAGAGAAATACACCATAGTTAACCCTAGTATCTACCACAACAATAAACAAATGAACCTGTGCTTAAAGGATTCCTGGAAAAACTCCAGTCCTCCAGAATTCCCTTGCTGTCCTTCTCTCAGCTCCCCTTTGTCCTTGGTTTGCACTATGCTGATAGATCTAGGGTTCAATCCTTCTCCAGGAAGCAATTGCAAGGTTCAACCCTACTCACAAGGGTTTCTAGGGATGGAATGACACCTTAGAACCTCCTTTCAAAGCTGGAAAAACCCCACCAAACCCTCAAGCAACATCTACAAGGATTGTAGTAACCCTCGGCCTATATGGTAGTGACAATGAATCTTCCTCATCTCAACAACAGAGTGTGGATTTCTAGCTGGTAAATTATGCTCCTTCAGTGCACCTTTTTGCAACCTCTAAACCTTTGAACAAACGCATATAGGTATTTTACTTCCATCCTAGCTGACCTCAATGCATTAAAACATGCCAAATAATGTTTGTAATGTGAAGCGTGTAAATGCATTAATATTTATTCAATAAAATATTTCCTTCATTTATTATAATTATTGGATAATGGGATAGAACATTAATTCGATGCTCAATAACCAAGACAATTTTGAATTTTGGGCAGCCAGGGTAGAGATTACGTGTAGAGTATACACAATATATTATTAAAAAAATGTGACTATCTCCAAATTATATAATAAAAAATTAACTTTGATCATCAACTACTACACCACTTTCTCCTCACTCTAATCTAGACAGGTGATCGGGCCCTACATTTCATCTTCCAGGTTTAATGATCACCTCAAATGAAAATTCCTGAAACAGTTGTTAGCATCGGAAGTCACTCCTGGATTGCTTGCAGGAGCAAAGCCCGACACCCATCAGTTTAATGTCACAATTTGTTTATAAAGGGATGACCGAATGGAGATAAAGACTTGAGGAGATATCACTCTAACTTGGGGACTGAGTCTAGCATGTATGGGACGAAGGAGGTCTTGATCTAACTTTAGCCAGTGGGTTGATTAAAAGATGAGCAGGTGGAAGACTTAGTAAGAAAGGTGAGCAAACAACTTTAGGAAATAGGCTTCTAGCGGTTTGCAGAGGAAAGACTCTGAATGCAAGATCCTCTTGGTTCAGGGTCTCAAGAACTTGAAAGGGGAATTGACTGGACCCTCCAATTCCAAGTCGTTCAGCACTGGGGAAATCACAAGAACTGATTAGAAACAACGTAACTATTACAGTGATCCAACCTACATCATCCTATAACAGCTACAACTCGACTGGATCCTCCAATTCTGAGCTGTTCTAACACAGTATAACAAAGGCGTAAAAGAAGCTAGCATTCATAAGGCAAGAAGTCTCAAAAGTCCATACATAACCAGAGTATCAGTGCTTCATTAAAACTTTACAACCGGGAGCTCTGCTCAACCATCGATATTTACAAAAATGTCGAAAAAGCCTACATATAGCCAAAACAAAACAACAGCAGCGGAAATGAGAAGCTTCATTAAAAAACTTTGCGTCTGCATGTCTTCTAACAGTCTGCGCATGCAGACTGGACGATCGTGCGCCTATGACAGATGCCATCTTAACCGCGCGTGGCTCCAGCAAGGGGAGTAGCTGAGCCATTAAGTGTCGAGCTAGCGTGTTCAGACTTCCTTCGGCTAGTCGAGGACTCGAGCATGGCTTCTCTGGAAAAATGGGCACATAGGACCCCCTTTAGTAGACCGCTTGCCAGACCCTCCATACCTTGCAATTAATGATTGAGGTGAGGCCTCAACCACCCTCTCTTTTCTTCATTCACTCCGAGCAGGTACTAGGATTAAGATCAAGTTGAACTGGCACCTGGAGAACATAGTGATCCCTTCTACAGCTAAACCTGACACTTTGGCCCTTTGTGCAGTTCTTTCTATCACCCCCAAGTGACCACGAGTTGTGACCCTGTGCCTATATTCAAAGGCGCTTTTGGCATTTCGCGTTTCGTGGATGTGAGGAGGCTGCTCCTCATGCTTCCAAGTTACAATGGACGAAATGACGACATGGATTGATCACGCACTACGCGTCCTCTTGGATGGACGGATGAGATCTTCTCGGCAATACTTGTGGCCCGGGTCTTGGACACCTTCAACACTTCGTGTCTTGCTACTGGGAGGAGCTAGTCCTTATGCTTCAAAGTCGTGATGGGCGAAAAGGCGAGGAACCTAATCGCGCACCACGTGTCCTAAATGCTTTCGGCGTTCGTGAATGTGAAAGGGCTAACCTTCGCTAATTAAAATCGCGATGAGCAAAGCACCGAGGTGGCTCAATCTGGTGCCACACATCCCTCTGAGATCTGACAGTCTTGAACTCGCCCGACACCACTGTGGGCCTGGGTCCGGGACCCTCCCGGCATCTCGTGCATCGGAACACAATGGAGTCACTTTTTGCACCTTGGATTCACGACGGGCAAAACGCCAAGATGGCCAGCTCTTGCGACACGTGTCACTGGATCGAACGACCCATATTTAGCCTCCAAACATAGGAGTCTTCTTTGATGCTATATGTCGGGTAATTTGGCAACTCCGAGATCCCGATAACCATTGATCTGCTTCGTGGATGGATCTCGACTGCTGATGGTTCACTTGACTTGCTGATTGAAATCGAAATCCTTCCACTGCTGTGTTCGGGCGCATCTCGTGTAACTTGCAGACCCGAATGCTTTCAAGCCCAATGACAAGAATTATCGCTAACATCAGGCTCCATGAGGGATAGAGTCATCCTTGTGATCCTCTAAGAAATCCTTCTGTAGCTTCAGTGCCTTACTATTGGGCTATGGAGTCAAGCTCCAACCTCCTGATGAGAAATATATGCCAAAAAGTAAAAAAAAACAAAATAAAGATACATGCTCAAAGGAGATTATTTATTTACAGTCCTAATGCTAATAAAATATTTTACATGGGCTAGGTGAAAGAGAACTTCCACCATAGCCATTCAAGCAGCTTCCTGGATAGAAGCTCCTTCCTTCTGTCGATGATCACCAGCAGATAGTGTAACCGTGACAGCAGAACGGATACACTCTCCAAATTCTCCTCATAGGCTGGAGTTGAGATGAAATAGGGCGGCTCCAAAGCATAAGGGAAATGCCACTCCATGTACTTGCAGACAGGGTCATAGAATGAGTGGCAAATTCCAAGGAATTGGCGAAATATAGCCTCTTCTACTACACAGTTGTTCACACGCGGCCAAATGTCTCTGATAACCATAGGCGGGTGAATAACTAAAGTAGGCCCACTGATCTCAGGTGGTGGGTGCTCACTGACTGGCTCTGAACGAAGGGTAGACTGCCCCTCTGGTTCTTTTTACTCTTCTTGTTGGCTCTCCTCCAGGTCCAATTCATATTCATCATAAATAGGGACCATGGGGTGATTCTACTGGATGACTGGCTCTTGAGTATATTTATAGTGATCAAATGTAGGATAAGCTTGTTGCTCATTATCACTATAATATACATCAAAGAGGGGTTGTTCTTCATTGATATGCCCCTCCTCCAGAACAATGATCCCATCGAAAATTTCTATTTCAGGGACAATGGGACCTGCTGCTTCTGGCTGCTCATACATAATCCTTTTCTCTTTAATCCCAGGTACAAATATATCATGAGAAACCCCCTGGGGGAAAAGAGAAGAAACCTCTTCCACAACTAACCCCTTTTTTAAAAAGAGAGGGTCTTCGCCATCATGAGCAGAGCTGCTAGGAACATCTGCTTCAACCCGATATCCAAGTGAGTCATCTACCATGGACCACATTTGCTCTATAAGCTCACAACTTCCACTAGAGGCATGTTGATCGTTATGAACATCTAAAAGAATAGAGGCATTTGATATGATGTCTGATGCTTCCGTTCTAGAGCTAACACAATTAATATCATTCAACACCTCTATTTTTTCATGTAAAATGCTTTCCTCCACAGTAAAGGCTTTATCATGGACATGGTCTTCAGGGCCAACAGAGGCTTCATGAAGCGAAGAAAACTCTTCACAATAGTTTTCAAACAAGCAAACAGCTGGATAGTAGTCTTTACAAAATGAATTGAAAGTTGTATGAAAACCTACTAAAGAGCGGATGCTTGCAGAGGGAAGAGACTGACACCATTCAAGAGCAACTCCCTTTAATGAATACCTGAAGAGCTTAATCTGGACATCCTCGTGCATTATATTGTGTCGCTGGATAGCCTCATGGAAGTCAAGTAAATTCTCTGCTAGTTCTTCCCAATCTGATGCATGAAATTTAGGGAGGAAATCTTCCCATTGGTCTCTATCAGGAAGTGCATTAAGAAAACCGAGTATCTGAGATAAGTCACAGAAAGAAAACCTTTGAGCTAGAATTTTCTCCATATCGAACTAGTGGAGTCGCCAATCGATCCTCGAATCATGGATTCATCGGGTGAAAGATGCACAACTTCAAGCGTGTCTGGTCCTTGTTCACCATCAAAGGCCAGACCTTAACATTGTCGTTACCCCAGAAATCTTCTCAGGCTGAGAAGGCAGCTACTGAAACCTTCTCGAGAAATCTCCTTAGGGTCAGCTTTCAGGTGTTCTAACACTAGTCACAGCTGAAACAATGATGTGGAAACAATGGAGTCGCCACAGTGGAGTCGCCAGGTGCATAGTAGCAATCTTTAAGGGCTCTAATGTCTGATGCACCTTCAGAATCAGAGGCTCAATGTCGTTCTTCCCAGGGAAAATCTTCAACTTCGTCCCCGGCAACGACGCCAGAAATGTTAGCATCAGAAGTCACTTCTGGATTGCTTGCAGGAGCAGAGCCCGACACCCATCAGTTTAATGTCACGATTTGTTTATAAAGGGATGACCGAATGGAAATAAAGACTCGAGGAGATATCACTCTAACTCAGGGACTGGGTCTAGCATGTATGGGATGAAGGAGGTCTTGATCTAACTTCAGCCAGTGGGTTGATTAAAATATGAGCAGGTGGAAGACTTAGTAAGAAAGGTGAGCAAACAACTTTAGGCAATAGGCCTCTAGCGGTTTGCAGAGGAAAGAATCTGAATGCAAGATCCTCTTGGTTCAGGGTCTCAAAAAACTGCAAGGGGACTTGACTGGACCCTCCAATTCCAAGTTGTTCAGCGCTGGGGAAATCACAAGAACTGATTAGAAACAACGTAACTGTTACAGTGATCCAACCTACATCATCCTATAACAGCTACAACTCGATTGGATCCTCTAATTCTGAGCTGTTCTAACACAGTATAACAAAGGCGTAAAAGAAGCCAACATTCATAAGGCAAGAAGTCTCAAAATTCCATGCATAACCAGACTATCAGTGCTTCATTAAAACTTTACAACTAGGAGGTCTTCTCAACCATCGATCTTTACAAAAATGGCGAAAATTCCTACATATAGCCAAAACAAAACAACAGCAGTGGAAATGAGAAGCTGCATTAAAAAACTTTGCGTCTGCATGTCTTCTGACAGTCTGCACATGCAGACTGGACGATCGTGCGCCTATGACAGATGCCATATTAACTACGTGTGGCTCCAACAAGGGGAGTAGCTGAGCGATTAAGTGCTGAGCTAGTGTGTTCAGAATTCCTTTGGCTAGTCGAGGACTCGGGCATGGTTTCTCTGGAAAAATGGGCACACAGGAGCCCCTTGAGTAGATCGCTTGCCATACCCTCCATACCTTGCAATTAATGATTGATGCAAGGCCTCAACCACCCTTTCTTTTCTTCATTCACTCCGAGTAGGTACTAGGATTAAGATCAAGTTGAACTAGCACCTGGAGAGCACAATGATCCCTTCTGCAGCTAAACCTAGGGCTTTGGCCCTTTCTGCAGTTCTTTCTATCACCCCCAAGTGACCACGGGTTGTGACCTTGTGCCTATCTTCAAAGGCGCTTTCAGGATTTCACGTTTCATGGATGGGAGGAGGCTGCTCCTCATGCTTCCAAGTTACGACGAATGAAATGACGACATGGCTTGATCATGCACTACGCGTCCCCTTAGATGGACGAATGAGATCTTCTTGGCAATACTATGGGCCCGGGTCCTGGATGCCTTCGGTACTTCGTGTCTCGCTGCTGGGAGGAGCTAGTCCTTATGCTTCAAAGTTGCGATGGGCGAAAAGGCGAGGAGCCTAATCGCGCACCACGTGTCCTGAATGCTTTCGGCATTCGTGAATGTGTAAGGGCTAACCTTTGCTGATTAAAATCGCGATGAGCGAAACGCCGAGGCGACTCAATCTAGTGCCATGCATCCCTCTGAGATATGATGGTATTGAACTCGCTCGACACCGCTGTGGGCCCGGGTCCGGGACCCTCCCGACATCTCGTGCATCGGAACACAACGAAGTTGCGTCACTAGATCGAATGACCCATATTCAGCCTCCAAACATAGGAGTCTTCTTTGATGCTATATGTCGGGTAATTTGGCAACTTCGAGATCCTGATAACCATTGATCTGCTTCGTGGATGGATCTCAGTTGCTGATGGTTCGCTTGACTTGTTGATTAAAATCGAAATCCTTCTGCTGCTGTGTTTAGGCGCATCTCGTGTAACTTGCAGACCCGAATGCTTTCGAGCCCAATGACAAGAATTATCGCTAACAATAGTAACAACCATCAACAAATTATTCCTTCTAGAACAGGTTTGTTAACTAGATATTTTAATGCAGAATGATCAGTAAACAACTTAAAATGAGATCCTAACAAATAATGTCTAAACTTATGTAGAGCGTAAATCATAGCTAATCCAAACCTTTATGTGGTTGTATAGTTGCGCTCAACTTGCGACAACTTCCTGATAGCAAAATAGATGGGATGATCCATGGCTCCATCTCCTGGTTGTGCTAAGATGGATCCCAGGGAAATAGCTGATGTGTCTACATTCACATGAAATTCGTTTTCCTAGTTCTAGAATATCATAATAGGTGTTGTGCTAAGATTTTCCTTCAGGATATCGAATTCTTTATCACACTCTAGAGTCCACTGGAACACTTCATATTTCTTTAGTAGATTTTCTATATGTGCAGTAATGTTTGCATATCTTCTGATAAACCTATGATAATACCATGTTACCATGTGTGCCCCAGCATGGAGCACAATTTCTTAGCGCTCGTAGGTGGACGAATGTTCACAATAACTGCAACTTTGGTTGGGTCTATCCGTACTCCTTCTCAAAATACTATTTGGCCTAACAAATTTCCACGTGGCACACAAAAGATACACTTTATGAGGTTTAACTATATCTGCAATTATCTATATTTGTCAAACATCAGACATAATAGCGCTACATGTTTCTTCAACAGACTTTATATCGTCCAATCATCCATATAAAATTTTATAAATGTGTGGATGAATTCTCGGAAAGTTGTTATTACAATCCAAGAAAAAAATGCATGGGCGTTCTTTAGGCCGAAGGGAATCACATTATATGAAAATGACCCCCATTATGTTATGAATGTGGTCTTATTTTTATCTTCTTAAGTAATCCTTACTTGGTGATACCCAGAAAATCCATCTATAAATGAGCAAGATTCTTTCCCTGCAACTTGTTTTAGCACCTCAACAGTAAAAGGTGTTGGGAAAGGGTCATGCACACATAAATAATTAAGGCTTTTGTAGTCTACATAGACCCTAATGTCCTATGTGCCTTTCTTTCTCTGGATGACTATTGGTCGAACCCATTCTGCTTCTCCCACTGCAAAAATGAGTCTAGCTTCCAACATCTTGTCTATTTCCCTCTTAACCTTCTCTTTCACTTTGGGGTTAAGGCAATATGGTATATTCCTTACATGCTTTGATCCCAGTTTTAGTTCAATTTTCATCTCTCCCATAGCTCCTTTAATCCCTTTTATCTTTGAAAATGCCTTTGGTAACAAGTCCTCATACTCTCGCAACAGGCTATGTATTTATTGGCTAGTTTGCTCATCCCATTAATATCCTACCATAGCTATCTTAGGTTGTTTTGTGGTCCCTATATCAACTTTGCGCAACTTTAATGGATAATTATAAGAACCATCAGTTTGGATGGGTATAATTTTTCATATTTATATGCTTCCTTCTATTTCCTTAATGGCCAAGTTTCTCAATTCTTCTAAATCATTCGGTTTTCCAAATCCTTCTCAATATTATAGAATTCTATAGGTCTCTTGTTCAAGTTTAGGTGAAGGTTAGACTAAATTTCTTGGCTATGATTTGCACATACCACTAGGTCTGATTTCCATTCACCAGTATCTGTAAAAACGAATTCTTTAATTCTTTGCAGGACTACTTTAAGCTCAGGGCACTTAATTGTAAACAAGAAGTCCTTGCAAAATTGATCTACAAACGTTTTCCAGTGGCTGGTCTTTCTTATGGTTTCTTCATGTGTGTACCAAGATTTCGGAATTGGACCTAGTGAATGGGGAAATACTTGAAACCAGAAGCGAGGTGGTATTTCCGCAACTTGCCACTGTCTCACACATTATTCAATATGTTGTTTAGGATCAGACTATCCATTGAACAGTTTCACAAATTGGAAATTCATCTACATCTTTGATTCTAGATGCTCCTTATCTTGAAATCTATATCGGATAGCTTGCTTCACATCGTCCCAGTTCTCAACTAGGGCTTTGCGATTATTCCACCATCTGACAGGGGTGTCTTGCAGGGATAAACCCGACACTGAGATCCTTTGATCCTCTGCTATATTTTATTCCATACTGACCAGAAAACTATCAAGTTCTGAGGTACCATCATATATCGAGTGTTCTCTGACCTCAGTTCCAATCCATCTAGTTTCTCTGACAATTGTGCATCTTCTTGAAAATATTTCATATGAACCTTGCTGCCAACTGTCAAATGCCAGTTCTGAATCTTCGTCCACTAATTGTATGCTCCTTCAACTTACTGATACATCAGCAGTAGTATTTATGTAGTCTTTTCTCATTCCTACTATTATAGTGTACAACTGATCCAAGTCTTCTCCCTCCATATTGTTGTCTGTTGGCTTCGTGTATCGAGGGCCTACATATGGATACAAGGGTTGAACTACTTTTATTCTGTCTGCCTCAAATTTCATCGTGTATTTATTTAGGTCAATCACCACATAGTTTTCATAAGCCCAATCAATACCAATTAGTGTGGGATAAGTGTCCTTATCCCCCATGATTTTGATCACCTTAAAATCAGCTACAATCTTCACTCCCGCAACTTCTATTTCCACATTCTCCAGTCTTCCTATTGGAAAAATAAAAAATTAATTGGTCATTATTAGCTGGATTGGGGAATATGTCAACTGGGGTTTTCCTAATGCTTCCCAAGTATTTTTAGGAAGTATGTTAACATCAGATCCTAGATCTAACATGACATCATTAATCTCAAACTCATGTAGTTGGGCTTCTAATCTAAACTCTTTTCTAGTTCGTACTTTCCTTCTTTGTACTCTTTGAGTATTCCTCTTGGGAAGATTAGTCCTTATTCTCATTTATGGAGATTCTTCAGTTCCTAGGACTAGGTATAGTGCATTGCGCAACTTTTCTGTCAATTGGTCATTCCCGAGAATATCAGAAAATAACTGAAACCAAAGGTCAACTAAATTTTGTGACTGCTCTAGTTGTCTCATCGAGACTACAGGGTTTCTGAGTGCAGGAGGTGATGCAGGGACTTGTACGATCTTAGGGTAAACAATAGGCTGAGGAGGTTTCTCTTGCATCTCAGGGTCGGAGATATTCTGAAATACTTCTATGGAATTTTTAAAGAATAGCTTATGTTTTAGGGGATCATACCTGTCCTCCTTAGTTTCCTCTTTCTAGATCTAAGGTAAATTATCAGCATCTACACCAGTATTTTCCCCTCCTCGAGTAATGATATTAATGTTGGGAAATTGTCCTCTAATAACTCTCTTTATCTCTAAACTGATGAGGTTAGTTCCTATTTGACGTACCTGATCTTCCCATTTTGCAATTAGTTCTGGGCAATCTTCAGTTGCATGCCCATTGTTTCTGTAGTGTGAGCACCATGGTCACCTTGGATGAGGAAAATCTCTATCCATGTGGCCTTGATCATCACAATTGTAGCATATACTTGGTCCTCTTCTCCTAGTCCTTCCTCCTATGAAATATCCTCTAGCTCCACCTCCTCAACCTCTTCCAGGTCCCTGAGGGGTTTCATTCACCCTGAATGATGCTCGATCCAGTCTATCTACAAGTTCATCCAATGATCTACATTGATTTGTAGCATGTGTGGTAGATGCGCAAAACTCACAATGCACATTATTTAGTACTTTTGAATACTTCTGAATATTGGGGCATTGTCTTGGCCCATTCCCATGGATTTGACAAATATTGTAATATGCAATTGATGGCACTGCTTGATTACTTGGAAAAGCATGATATGGGGTTGGGGTATGGAATGGTAAATTTGTGGATACTTGTGCAACTCCTTCGGTGGGTCCTGGTGAGGGTCCCATTGGACTCTCAGGAGGTCCCATTCCCCTCATCCATGGACATTCGTTCACCAGATGTCCTTCTGCATAGCATCCAGTACACCAAACTTGTTGTCATCATGGTCTGAGTATCGTCAATTCTTGAATCTTCTCTGTAAGAACTGATATTTTCCCTTGTAGTTGCACCAAATTTGTATCTGTTGGGGGTCTGGTCACTCTTAGGCTCCCTGGATATCCTTTCATGGCTGTAATCTTCATTGATTGTTCCAAGGCATCTATCAAAGTGGTTATCCGTTGTTGCGTTAACGTAATCCATGTCAAAGGTAGCAATCCTTGGATATATCATTCTCTTTGATGTTCTTCATGGATTGGATGCGCAAACCTCCCTATATCATCTTTAAACTTCTGGCTATATTCCCAGGCTGATTCACCTTCCCTTTGTTGAATTTTGCACAACTCAGACAGAGCTTGTTGATCTGACTGAGGTATCTTAAACTCTACTATGAACTTTATCTGTACCTTTTCAAGTGTAAACTCTTGACCTTTCACTCCCGGTACTCCTAGCTCAATGGACTTTATGTACCATTTGAGAGCATGACCTCTCAAAGTAGTATGGAACTCAACCAATTTATTTGCATCCAGAACACCTCTCGACCTTCAGATTGCTTCACATAAGAACCAATGTTTCTCAACATCCTCATCTCCTTACACCAGAATTATGGGCATCAAGAAATCCAACCTCTCGTGTTACCATCCATTGTTGATATTACTGCTCCAACCAAAATAAAACCTAACGGTCATGATTGTGATCTACCAAGGGCTCCCAATATCCTCCCATTATTCACGCTTCCCGGTTGTGGCTGACTGACTGACTGTAATGGAATAGAAATAGCATAAGAAGGTAGTATAGAATTTACCACTTGTATAGAAGACACTTGGGGTATGGGCAATTTGAGGTTGGTGCCACTGGCTTCAGGATGGGTTTCTTTGATATGATGGGTCTCGTTCTCATTCTCTAGAGTAGTCTCTTCAGTCGAATTCTCGATCTTTCCTGACATTAGGGTTGAATCTTCTATCTCTTCTTCAATATCCATGTCGACTTCCTTTTCCCTTGCTTCTACACCTTCCTCTCCTTTTCCACCCTCTTGGGGACTTCTTTCTCTCTGTGCTTCTCTCTCACTTAATCTTTGACTCACCAGTCTTTCCTATCTTCTCATATTTCACAACTCTTCCATCTGTTCTTCCTCTACTTCTTGGACTATTTTACTGCTTTCTTTATCTTATAGCACCACCACTTCTCAAATATGGAGGATCTTTTCAAGGCTTGCTCATCTCTTGAGTCCATATCTTATTTCTCCCCTGTTTTTCAAAGAACCCTCCTCCCTCTCTCAAGCCATGACTCCGCCCCAAACTCACCCCACCCCAAGAGAGGGTTTTTATGTTGCCATCTAAGTCGGGGACATAGTCAGCATCCCCTCTTCCATCAAGAAAACCTTAATCCATAGGGGGATTTCTCTCAATAGTCTTCCCCTTGCGCATTTCTTGAAATCTGCTTTTACCCATGAAAACAATTGGTGATTCTCAGCTGTAAAATCGATGATGTATCCTTCCAATGTTGAATTGACCTGGAAATTGATTTCTCGCGTTACTGGATGATCTAGCTAATGAAGTGCTGAGATATTTTTTGTATCCCAAGTGCAGGTCTTCTTGAATCATTCTTGGAATTCCGGAGCTTCTTGGAGCCTATCTATCCAATTGAAAAGTTCTTCCGAGAACTTAACCCATAATATCTCATACTGGTCACTTGATATTTCTGAGTAAAAGACTACCTCCCATGTGTCTTTCACATATTTTCCTCTCAACTCTGCTTCTTTCCATATAAGGAGTCACAATTTCTCTCCCGCCACTAGTGAATATTAGATCTGTGAATCCGTGGAAGAATTCTCCCTACAGGTTCCCTCTTAACCTAGGTTCCAGCAATGAAACCATTTTGTTGGTGCAAAATCGATCAGACCAGGGTCCTTCTCAGATTACCAACAAAAGGCACCGAGTAGTCTAGAGCGCTGGGATTTTCATCTTCTCCGAAGAGAATAATTCTCACCCGAAGAAAAACCAAGACAAGAAGATAGGGAAGGGAAAGGAGAATACTTAGGTGGGTTTCCAGAGCCTTCAAGATTCACCATGATCTTGTGCAATATACATTAACCACAACACTAATCTGAACTTGTTCATAACTGGAAATAATGACACTCAAGTTGCAAAAGCATTTGTAAATAGAGACAAAATATTGATCTTATCAAGAATAAAGAAGTACTGTAAGGAGACAATTCATAAGCACACACACATAATGACACTGTAATTTCAAAATTTTAGGTCCTTCCATATATATTATCAGTAGAGTTTCTCAGATATAATCTCAGAGCTACAAATCGGTTCTCTGTTACAAGCTTCTTGCTCTGGAATCATGTCACAGAGATCTATCTACCCTTTTCCCCGAAAAATGTATACAAATTACAATCACATAACCTTTAATCTGTGTGCGCACTCGATACCATCTATGACAAAGCCCTACAAACAAGCAACTACACCCAACCATACCCAACAATAACAACCAACCCTTTTACAATAATATGCATCTCATATATAGGCTGAGTGGGATCCTCTGGCTTTGGGCTCCGTGTGCTTTCTTGTTCTTGTTATGTTGTAACTGCTTTTTCCTTGCTATCATTGCGCTGTCCCTTTTTGCAACCATTTTTTGTTTTTTTGCTTACTCCATTATCCAGCTCTTTTGTGGCTTGCACAACTCATGTTTGACCAAAATTGGGACTATAGTCCTACTTGCGCAAC
>JZKD02S0596832.1:224335-237119 GCA_000966675.3 Picea glauca | reverse complement strand
CTGCAAGATTCTAGCTAGTATGTATCTTTTCCAACTTCAAATGTCTATCTTCCAAGATGGATCGTATGAAATGGTGCTTGAGTTTTATATTCTTATTCTTCGAATGGAAGGCTGATCTCTTTTCAAGATGAATGGCACTCTCATTGTCACAGTAAAACCTATTATTCTCCTGCTTCTTTCCCAATTCCTCCATAAACCTCTGTAACCAAATCATCTCTTTACTAGCCTCTATAGCAACAACATACTCTGCCTCTGTTGTTGAAAGTGAAACAACATTTTGTAGTTTTAAAATCCAACTTACTGTTGTTCCACCTACAATAAAAACATACCCTGTGGTGCTCTTCCTTCTGTCTTTATCACCTACCATATCTGAATCAACATATCCCTGTAGAACACAGTCCGAACCTCCAAAACATAATTCATGCATAGAAGTACCTCTCAAATACAGGAGAATCCACTTTACTTCCTCCCAATGTTCTTTACCTGGATTTTTCATATACTTACTTACAAATTCCACTGCATGTGAAATATCTGGTCTTGTTCAAACCATCGCATACATCAAGCTACCAATTGTTGATGAATAAGGGACCCTGGACATGTATTCCATCTCCTCTTGTGTCTTGGGACAAATTTCCTTGGTTAATTTGAAATGGCTGGCCAAAGGTGTACTAACTGGTTTGAATTCTGTATTTTGAACCTCTCCAACACCTTCTCTATGTACTCACCCTAAGACAATTTCAATTTGTGATTTTTCCTGTCTCTTGTTATTCTCATACCAAGGATTTTCTTTGCAGCACCAAAATCCTTCATCGCAAATGAATTATTTAATTTCTTCTTGAGAACATTTATATCCTTCATATTAGATCCTGGAGCAAGCATGTCATCTACATACAATAGAAATATAATATAGCTACCATTTTCTAGCCTTTTAAAATAAACACAATGATCAGAATGACATCTACTAAAACCTTTTTTTGTCATAAACCTATCAAACTTCAAATACCACTTCCTTGGAGCTTGCTTTAGGCCATACAATATCTTATTCAACCCGCATACCAAATTTTCCATCCCTTTGATCTCATACCCCTATGTTTTATGGGAAAAATTGGTAAGTGCAGACAAAAATAGATCTCCCTAGTTTCACCTCGAAACTAGAACAAAATAAGACAGAATATAAAACTTTCCCTGAGTTTTAATTGTCAAGCATACTAACTAACAAGAGATAAATGGTATACCTTTTAAACATAATTTTTCCTCTATAGTGTCATCCTCGCTCCATTCCAAGGCTTATGGGATGCTGAACCTGTAAAAAGACAAAAGCCAACGAAGTGAAAGAAACAACGTATACTCAACAAAACCTATGTATGTGATCAAGGAGTCATACAATAAAATAAGACCAATTTTATGGGAAATAAATATATCATTGTATTAAAGATATGAAAAGGGGAACACAACCAATGCCTTGATGTCATAAGTTCCCTTCCAACCGTTCCTTGATTCCCATACACTTCTTTCTCCAAGGATTCTGAGACCAACAATCTATCTTGACAAAGCAAAGCCCAAAGCTACAAAAATTACTCAAGCTCACACCAAAAGCTAGCCAACTCAATCCAACTAAATTTTCCCATGAGAATTCTTCTCCTTTTATAAGCTGAAAAGGATAGGGTGAGGGGGCTAGGATGATCCCAAGAGATCAGGGATGTGACTCATATCCAAACCGATCGGAGGCCAACTCACCCTCGAAGCTTCTATTCTAGAAGAATCGAGAAGATTTTCTTTTTCCTTCGTATAAAAATCATCGCACCCTTAATACTGAGAAAACTGTGATGATGTCGCAAGCCACTATGGTGCAACCTGCGATGATCCTAGATCATCGCACCCTTAACACTAAGCAAGGTGCGACGATCCCTTTTTCTAAGGTTTTTGACAAAGGAAAAGTATAATTCCATCTCTCTAGGAAAATGTATCTTCATTCTTCTTCAGGGATTCGGGTCATTGATCCTTCTCAAGACAAAGGATAGGTTTACATCATTCACGGTCATAAGGGTGAAAAAAATAATGTGTAACATAGATCCCCCCAAAATATGAAGTTAGAATAGAGTGATAGCTGAAATACTTTATCGAGTGTGTGTAGGGAACAAGGAACATGTCAGTCGGAAACCTGCCAACAAATAAGGAAATACAGTACAATAATATCTTCATCATTGAGGTAGGCATTCCCATACTCAGAATACAAATGACTCAAAGCATAAATGCCAACATGCAAAGATCCATGTCAAGTAAGACAGGTCATGGCCACCAAACATACACTATCAATCCATGCCATTATGACTCAAATCTGAACATAGCCACCAAAAATACATTGTGGATCTATGTGTTAAAGAATCAGATTTGAACATAGACATGAGACATACACTATCAATCTATGCAACAATACAATATGAATATACTCCAATGCAACTTGAATCTATTAAAAAATATCCATGGTCTTCATCTCCACCACTTTATAATACGAATCTAACCATATGAATATATGTGTTGAAGTCGAACATGGGTGAAACCACTTGATTACCGGTCATTAATGAATACCATTAACAAGTGCGAGGGGAATCACCATTAATGTCAATGACTCCCAAGGTACACTAGTACAATCCAACGGATGTGAATGTATGAGTTGAAGTCAAACACTAGATGGAATCTTCCAATCATGGGCCATTAATGAAAACCAAATATCGAAAGAAAGGAAACATTCCATTAAGGAATTCAAGTTCCAAGGTACTAATTAGTTTCTAAGTCTTGTTCCCAGATAATTTTCTAAAGTTGACAAGAAAAGACTCGTAACAAGAGGGCTTTAATGTATCCCCCATCAATGAAACAAAATATGTAAAATATTTGAGGTAGATCAGAGTATGAAGTGATTCGAAACTAACACAGGGATGGCTGACATGGTAGAAGATTTATAACTACAGATGGTCGACTCAATAGAAGGCTCGTTTAGGTTGGACTTCTCTTGAACATATGAACGACACGACAATGGTCTTGGTAGCATTGACTCAAGGATGACCCAACAAATGAATTTGTGGATGGTCAGACGAGAGACAAATGGATTTTCCAACCTGGATACAATTATGAAGTGGGGTGTCATGTTCAAGAGTGACTATTACTACCACTAACACAAATACAGAGACACAATTCTTTCCTATTTTTCCCCAACCATTTCTAGCAAGCACCTCTTTATTTTTACACAAGCTTGAGGAGGATAACATATGCTTGTTGATGTAAGCTCATCCTTCAGACAAGTCCCTCAGAGTATGTTTAATGAACCCTAAGAAGGAGTGGTTCGATCCCATATGGGTATTTCGATCTTTGTTTAATGAGTCCAAAGAGAGAAAACTCAGGGGTTTTTCAATTTTAGAGAGTCTGAAAAACACTTAAAGAGAACTCCATCAGGTCCTTTTTCATAGATTAATATGATGAGACTGAAAAAGTGATAATCTACTGCTCATTAGATGTTTTCTTCAAATACTTTTATAAGCATGAAAAGAACAAGGTCGCTCGGCAATATTTTCATGTTTAGAGAGTCTAAAAAGAGCTTAAAGGGAACTCCAGAGGGTTCATTTTTTGTATAACCTTTACGAGTCTGAAAAAGTGATAAACGTTTACTCGGTTACATTCTCATTGATTTACAAGCATGCGAAAGAACAAATACTAAGCTCAGTATTGTTTTCATTTTTACGCAAGCTTAAAACGAAACAAAACTATGCTTGGGATAGATTTTATTTTTTCACAAGATTAAAACTAAACAAAACTATGCTTGGACCTAGTTTCATTTTTACATAAGCTTGAACTAGAGGAAACTATGCTTGAGGCTTCCCAACGCATAATCCAGGGATGGTTGGTACTTATCCCCTATCTTAAGAAGCTAGAGACTTAACTTCAAAATGAAGTCCAGAGGATGTAAGCATTGCCCCCCAAGATTCGTTTCGTCCGACTACAAAGGAGAATGAAGGACTTGACTCAAATAGAGAAGGGGAAAAATCTATTTCATTTTTTAATGAGATTGACACAGGAATATGAACTATGCTCGAGAATCTAGGTTCAATCCCTAGACCTCTATTTCATTTTTAAATGATCTTGACACGAGAGAAGAACTATGTCGTAACCTTTGTTTCATTTTTTAATGAGGTTTCCATAGGGATGCAAAAACTATCTTCACAGCTAGTTTCATTTTTTAACGAGCCTGAAATCATAAAACCATGCTCAAAGCTCTCTTCTTGATCATGTCTTCCAAGAGGACAATGCTTTGGAAGGACACCATGTCAAGGGAAAAAACTCGATCATGGCTTCCAGGAGATCTTCATTGGATGGAAGAACAACATTCTAGAAAGACACCATGTTGAGGGTCGCGATAGGAGTAAAGATATCAAGCTCTAAATACCCTATCAAAGAGATAACCATGTCAACTATCAGATCTAGGTCATAGGGGACTGATCTCACATTGAGAGACTCATCTTCATCAACAGCTAAAGGCATGGGAGACAATGCCACATAATTGACCTATGGTGGGTGATATTGTCTGCATATACGAACCGTTTAGGGAGGTCACTGAGTCGGGACCAACGAATGAAAGTTGATCAATAGTCACAATTCTTCCATCATGAGGGAAATATATCACACGAAAAAGAGTGGACACAATAGATTTCATGGCATAGACATAATATCACCCAAGCATTAAATCGAAATCTAAGGGGTCTTGGACTACTATGATGTCAATAAAGAAAGTTTTCCCTCCCAAAGTTATAGGAAACTGAGGAAGGGTCCCTAAAGGTTGATTGGTTCTTCTGTTAAAAGCTAAGAGACTCTGTGTAACTGGCACAAGCTAAGGATAACCCAAATCTTGCCAAGCAATAGAGGACAGAATACTAACGGACGAACCTTCGTCTATCAGCATCTTAGGAACGTCCCGACCACAAACTTGTACTGTAATCTTGAAAGGAATGTGAGAGGGAATATGAGGTCTAGTTAGTGCACCCCAATAAAAAATGATGGCCTCATTACTTGGAGGAGGCTCCATGGGAGAAGGAGGAATTCCCCCTAGCACGGTATATTTTGTATCAACAAAAAAAACATGGGCAGCATCGTGTTTCCTCTCTAGCGGGAGAATAGGATCGGTTGATAATGACATCAAATTGAACACTTGGGTTTCATTCTCCAAGGGGAGAACGGGATCAACAGGTGGAAATGGATCGACCTCTTGGGTTGTGCTCTGTAACGGGAGAGTGGGATCGACCGAGGATGAAATCGGATCGATGACTTTATCAACTGGTTCAACAAAGGATGTGACCATATTGACTACCTGATCAACCAGACTGACCGACAAACGGATTGTATTGATCAGTCCATCAACTACGGGTGGGTTGAGAGTAAGGCTACGGTAAGCAGCCGAAAGTTGAGGATGGGAAACACGAATGTCTTCCAATAATTTTGAGGCTTCATCCATACGAGGGCAATTTTGAGTTTGATGAATCCCTCCACATAACATACACAATAACTTGACTCTACTTTTCTTCTTCCCAACGATATCCTGACTAGTTGATGGGAGGTCATTAGCATGTTGTTTAGAGGCTGACAACATGGGTTGGCGAGGGTGTGTAGACCATGCTTCTATAACATTGGATACACCAGGGAAATCCTTAAGAAGATGGCTACCCTTACAAATCATGCAAGGGTACTTGGGCTTATGGGTTGTTTGGGTGATCTTGACATCATCAACACTCCCAGCATGATTAACTGTAACTAGTTGTTTTCCAACATGTATGATAGTGGTTGGAATTGTGGACCCTTGCTTATTTTTCTTCTTCTTAATCTTCCTTTTCTTCTTCTTCTTATTCACCAGGTTACTAGCTTTATAGCTTTCACTCGGCGAAGAAGATGAAACGAAAGAAGACCTTGCAGGTGACGAAGGCGAAGAATATCTTACTAGTGAATACGGTGAAGGATCAACATGAAATTGATGTTCTTGTGGGGAAGTGCTTACAAATGAAGCACTAGATGCATTTGGGATTACTTGAGTGGAAAACAACAATATCGGTAATCCAATTGTGAGACCTGGAAGGTTCAAAGTAGCGATGTGAGGAGGACCAACATTTCCATAAGAAGGAAAAACAAAAGGCTCCCTCGGAGCAGGGGTTGCTACATTCTTTGTTTTGGGAATTGACGCCATAAAAAAAAATCCCAACCTAGAGTTTGCTAGGGAAAAAATAAACAACACACGCTAAACATATAGTAAGAAAGAAAGTAAACAAAATCTTCTCACAATGAGCACACTAGTTGGTGATGAAATCCAACGTCGTGGGAACAATGTAAGAAGGGGTTGAGATAGAGAGGGTGGAAAAATTACGTTGACAACCTGCTTAACAGACTTACACCCTGGTGCAAGCTCCCACACATAATCGTAGGTATATGCTCCAAGGATCCCGAGTGAGTTTTTCCAACGTCAATTCCAGGTACCGTAAAGACTTTCCCCTCCACAGTCACCTCATGTAAATACCCTAAAGAGATAAGCCACTAAGGTTACCAATTACGAGAATGATGTCTGGGGAAACAGTCGATAGTCCGATCCATGCGCAAAGGTAGGGTATCTAAGCCCAAAATCAACTCGAGAAGGTCCCCATAGGATTTTCTTCTCAAGTGACCCCCAATAATATGCGCAATATCTACACTAAGACCAACAAAGCATGGTGAGTAACTCTGTTGGTCCTAATGCGACCTCATGATTGACCCTTGTGTTAGAAGGGATTCCCAAGAAAAAATGTAGCAAGTGGATTTGAACTCTCCCTATTACAAGATACTATGTTTGTTTTCATATTTGGAAAGTTATCTTTCACACCTATTCCAAAGCCCTAAAACTAATCTAATGTAGGTTTGCTACGAGAAAATATAAAAATGTATAATCAATTTTTGTAAGCGCTTTATTTTAAGAAGGTTGTTTACTCAAGAGGAAAAATGGCGTGGACTAAATGATGTTTTGACCAACTCTAAATAATGCAAAGAAATGAGAATGCAAATATTTCACTTCGATGAAAGCTATATTACGAGAAGGAGAAAACATTTATCATTCCCAGATGCACAATGTCCCAAAATTTTATTAAACTCATCAATATCAAGATCTTCAAGAAATGAGCCAAAGAGACTGTACACCAATACATGATTCTTGGCCCCCAATCTAATGCACAGCAAGAATTCAAGACCAAAAATGCCGAAAACCATGCAATTTCACTACTTCAAATGCAAGGATGCCCCCAATCTAATGCACAACAAGAATTTTTTTTTTTTTTTTATTTCAAAGATAACTAAAAGAAAATTCAAATTTTTCAAGCTGACTGTAATCAAACCCAACAAATCACCCCAAAACCATATCTAAGACCTGGGCAAGAAAAACCATCAAAAATCATTTTTTTCCACAATCGTCGTAGGTTGTAGGATTAACACAATGAGAGGATCCTTGATCGTCACAGGCTAGAGAAAAATATAGTGTGACGATGTATCAATGTGTCTAAAGGCATAGTGCACCGATCCTAGATCGTTGCACTGTCTCTCAAAGCAGGGTGTGACGATCAAAGGAAAAAAATAAAAAATAAAAAGCATGAAGGTTTTCCAGTGAAATTAAAGAGTCAAAGAGTCAATCTGGATCTCCCAGTGACTCAGAAACAAAATCCATGAAATCAAATCAAGAAATAAAAACAAACTAGGAAAACAATTTGTTCCCCAGTATGGTCGTCAATTTTTTTATCGAACAAATCGGTAAGTGCAAACACAAACATATCTCCCTAGTTTCACCACAAAACTAGAACAAAATAAGACAGAATATAAAACTTTCCCTAAGTTTTAATTATCAAGCATACTAACTAGCAAGAGATAAATGGCATACCTTTTAAACATTGTTTGTCCTCGCTAGTGTCATCCTCGCTCTATTACAAGGATTATGGGATGTTGAACCTGTAAAAAGACACATTCCAACAAATTGAAAGCAACAACGTATACTCAAAAAAACCTATGTATGTGATCAAGGAGTCACGCAATAAAATAAGACCAATTTTATGGGACAAAAATATATCAATGTATTAAATATATGAAAAGGAGAATACAACCAATGCCTTGATGTTGTAAGGTCCCTTCCAACAGTTCCTTGCTTCCCATACACTTCTTTCTCCACGGATTCTGACACCAACAATCTATCTTGACAAACCAAAGCCCAAAGCTACAAAAATTACTCAAGCTCACACCAAAAGCTAGCCAACTCAATCCAACTAACTTTTCCCATGAGAAATCTTCTCTTTTATAAGCTGAAAAGGATAGGGTGAGGAGGTTAGGATGATCCCAAGAGATGAGGGATGCGTCTCAGATCCAAACCGATCGGAGACAAACTCACCCTCGAAGCTTCTATTCTATAAGAATCGAGAAGATGCTCTTTTTACTTCGTACAAAAATCGTTGCACCCTTAACACTAAGCAAGGTGCGATGATCCCCTTTTCTAAGTTTTTTGACAAAGGAAAAGTATAATTACATCTCTCTAGGAAAATGTATCTTCATTCTTCTTCAGGGATTCAGGCCATTGATCCTTCTCAAGACAAAGGATAGGTTTACATCATTAATGGGCATAGGGGTGACAAAAATAATGTGTAACACTATGGTTGTTGCATATAAATCTATTCATACAAATCCCCATGGAAAAACATTGTTCTTACATCTAATTGTTGAAGATGCAAATCTTCTACTACCATAAGACTTAAAATAGTCCCAATTGAAGTCATCTTAACAATGGGAGAAAACATTTCATCAAAATATATAGCTTTCTTTTGTGCAAACCCCTTTACAACAAGTCTATCCTTGTACCTCGTTTTTCCTCCATATTCTTCCTTCAACCTGTAAACCCATTTATTCTGCAATGCTCTTTTTTCTGCAAGCAATTGAACCAAGTCCCAAGTCTAGTTATTTATCAAGGAATCAATTTCCTCTTTCATGCCTTGCTCCCACTTCCTTTTAGTGTCTACCTGCATTGCCTATTCATAACTTTCTAGTTCACCAAAATCAGTCAACAATAAATAGTACAATGAAGAAGAGTATCGTCCATGGGGTCTACTTAACTTGGTAGATATTCTAACAATACTTGTAGGAGATTGAGGTACATGTTTCTCTTGTTGTTGTACATTTTTACTTTCTGGTACCTTTCGAATTTCTTTTTCAGTGATCTCATCAAGAACTGTGTATTTTGGTTTTTTTTCTTCCTGATTCCTTCCCTGCAACTAATATTTATACATGACCTTCTCATTGAATATGACATATCTATTCCTAATGATTTTTTTATTTTCATAATCCCATAAGTGATCTGGGTGGATATTGGTGGCCACCCACCTATTCCAACTGGCTCCTCGTGTTTGTTTTTTGTTCAGCACGTTCTTTTGTACTACTTTGTAATTTTGGGTTGTACACTTCTAGGGTTTTCTGAAGCCCCACACATCCTCCAAGTAGATATGGGTGGCCTCTCTTCTAATCCAACTGGATTATTTTATATGTTTTCATGTCAGCACATATTGTTGTACTTTCAGGGCCGTTTTGGGGCCCTAAACGTTTTTTTTTCTCACCATAGAAAAACTGTAGACAGAGTCGGAGTTTGATGATGGCATGTGTATCTCTATAAAATACATTTCCAATGGGCTATCATGTGCCTAAAACAAAGGTCGTATGCAAAATTTACGACCCTCAGAAGTTGAGGTACCAAATTACACCAACTTACCCATAGGGCCCACGTAGATTTTGGCATTTCACCTTCTACGGTTTTGTTTTTGGATGTATAGGGTTTTGGAATTCATGAGTAATATAAAAAAGTCCTCTGGAGCCTCATTGTAATCCATTATTCTTAGACGGATTCGCATAGCATCCACATCTCTTCTCAGAGATAGCTACCACCATTCGAGAAAGTGTTTCAATTCTACAGTTTTACAGTTTCATCTTATTTCATTATTTAATACAATAAATTGTTCATTGGATATTTGTGTTATTCGTATATCTGTGTTTATTGTATTCATTATGTTAATCAGTTCGTTCTACTCCTAAATCCGGATCAATAAGTGATAACCAAAATCATTAACACTATTTCCAATAAAGGTACACTTCTTAGATTTTTCTTCAAGCTTTGTTCTATTTTCTTTATCAATATGGACAAACTCTTCACAACCCAAAGTCTTCAAAAATGAATAGTTTACCTTTTTACCTATCCATGCCTCCTATGGAATGCCACCATCCAAATAACTTGAAGGTCCTTTGTTTATCGAGTTAACAACAACATATACAACATCTTCCCAAAACTATAAGGGAAACTCTGCATGCAATCTCATACTCCTTGCACACTCCCTGATTGTCATGTTCATCCTTTCTGACACACCATTTCCTTATGGTGTTCCTGAAACTATTTTCTCTCTACTAATGCCATGGTATGAATAGTAATCATCAAACTCCTTGTTGCAATATTCACCTCGATTATCTGATCTAAGACACTTCAACTGTTTTCCTGTCTCATTCTCAACCAAATCTTTCTATTTCTTAAAAGTATCAAGAACATCATATTTTTGTTGAATGCAATAAATCCAATTTTTTCTAGTTACATCATCAATACAAGTAACATAATAACGAGATCCACCAAGAGACAATACTTGATCTAGTCCCCATACATCTGTATGCACAAGCTCTAAAATTTCACTCTTCTTTTCTTTTCCAACTCTGAGAAATATGACTATCTTATGTTTTCCATAAACACAATGCTCATAGAAATCCAAATCAATTTGTTTAAGATCTGGCAACAAATTCATTTTTTGAATTATATGCATCCACTTCTCACTCATGTGTCCAAGCCTATGATGCCAAAGTGTTGTTTCCACTCCTGTAGAATCTAAAGAGATAGAAGAATCAGTATTACGAGTACATAAATACAATGTACCTACCTTCTCTCCTTTTGCTATCACCAATGATACTTTGGTGACCTTCCATTCCTTATCTGTAAATATAGATATACAACCTTCGCTTTCCAACTTCCCTTTTGAAATTAGATTTTTCCTTAAATTTGGAACATGTTTGACCTCTTTCAACAACCGTTGGTTTCCATTCTTTTGCTTTATTTTTGCATTTCCCATTCCAACAATTTTGCATGGTGCATCATCACCCAAATGAAACTGTCCAAAATCACCTTGAACATAATCTAGAAATGGTTCCTATGGGATGTGGCATGAAATGAAGCCCCCAAATCTACTACCCAAGACTCAGAAATATTATCTACAGAAAGAATCAAATCATTTTGTAACACATAACCTATTACATTTGCTTCCTCATTTTTCTCCTGCGATTCATCTCTTTGTTTATTTGGAGCTCTGTAGTATTTCTTTAGATGTCCTTTCTTCCCAAAATTCAAGCACTCTATCTTTCCCAGTCTCACCTATGATTTTCCATTGCATTTCATCGCTAAGGATAACAACAACAACATCATCAAATTTTAGAGTGTTTAAACCAGAGACAGAGTTACTTACATCCATGACCAAGCTATTCCATCTTTCATAGAACTTAGTTGTTTAGTAACCATAAAATTCCACTTAGCACGAGAATAGAAGAGCCTTGACCTCCTCATAAAATTCCACTTTTACAGAACTTAGCTATTTAGTAACCATATTAAATTCATTTAAGTGATCTGCAACAGACCCACCTTCTGACATCTTCATATTAAATAATCACTTCATTAGAAATACCTTATTGGATGCCGAGGGTTTTTCATACAGTTTAGTCAATGTGTCCATCAACTCCTTCGTTTTCTTTTCTTTTGAAATATTGAAAGCCACCGATGCTTCCAAGATCAACTGCATCGTTCCTAGTGCCTTTATGTCAAGAACCTATCATTCTTCTTCCTTCAGGGCCATTGGCTTCTTTTCTATTCCACCCAATGGTAGGAATAGATCCTTATGATATAAATAATATCCCATTTGCATCTTCCATAACTAGTAATTTTGGACGTTAAATTTCTCGACCCTAAACTTTCCATCTTCCACCATTGCTCCCTCTCGAAATAGGAACCCTCTCTTCCTACGAGTTACCTTTCACTATGATACCAGTTGTTATAAAAATAGGACCGTGGAGCAATAAAATAAAACAAATGCGAAAATAAATAACAAAAGATACACAATGCAGTAGAGACACAGATATACATGGTTCACCCAGTGCGGGCTATGTCCACCAAATAAATTATCAATTCCTTCCTTTATATTATCCAACAAAATGAAGGGATACAACCTACAACACACCCATTGTAACTTCCACTTCTTTCTCTCGCAATATCCTCTCTCAGAATATAATATTCACAATAATACACATCTGCAATACAATTCCCTCATAAGAGAGGGTTTCCCCCGCCAGGGGGGGGAAACAAAAATTGTCTCTGCCCCCCCCCCACCCCCATTGAACCCTGCTAGCGATAGTTGTGGGGGGTAAATCCCCTCCACATGCCTCCATTAGGGAATGGGGTCCAAGCACGTCTGAAACAAACCTCTGAATCAAGAAGATAATTAGGCTCCACAACTAACAATGGCATGGAAAATCAAGGTAAGGCATTGCATGGCAAGGCAAGGGAAATCAAGGCATGGCAAGTGAAGGCAAGGAAAGGAAATGCAATGCATGGAATGGCAAGGAAATATAAGGCATGGCATGGCAAGGAATACCTTACCATACCATGGCAAGGAAAGGA
>JZKD02S0596832.1:109093-151135 GCA_000966675.3 Picea glauca | reverse complement strand
AAGGCCTACCCTCCTTTCTTGTTAGTATAGATTAAATGTACAATACTAGATCTAGTGTGAAATACCATAGTGATATATCCTTTGTTTGTCATTGATCTATGTCAGATTAGTGAGAAGACATTAAGTTTCATTGATGAAAGGCCATAGAGTTTAGTTATTAATATGGTAGTTAGAAAGTGGTTTATTGGTGTGTAATTAATGCAATAGTTATGCTAGAGATAAAATTACTATATAAAGGGGTCAAATAGTGCATTGTCAAAGGATTACATGACTAATGTTAAATGGCAGTGAGTGGCCATAAGCACCAATGTATGGCCAATGTAATACATTGTAAAATCATGTAATGTAATATTTGGTTGGAGTGGAAATTTCTACTRGRTGAGGGTTTYTCTCCTATAAACTTGGTGTCTATTTTTTATTMGTGATGTSATTTTCATTTATCRTGGTTTCTAACATGGTGTCWTAGCTTTATTTCAATATAGATCTATTAGAGAAAACATGGTTGCCTATACATGTTAATTTTGTGTAATCGGTGTAAGTGGACAATGACATATTTTTCACAAGCTTGAAATTAACTTTAGAGACATTCTATGGCTCTTGGGATCACTATATCTAATAAAGAATGAGGTTATCTCTAGAACACGATACATGAATTTTCTTGAGGTCTCTCACTTTGAGGTAAGGTATTTTGGTATCTTTGTGGTGTATTTTATTACATAATGTAATATTTTGAATTAATTTAGGGTTTCCCACTTCCTTGAGGTGAGTGGCATGGAACAAAAGAGTGACCATTCTTACACCTACCAAAAATATGGGGTTTCCAAGACAAGCCACAAGGCAAGAAAACCAAACAAAACAAAACACAATGCAAGCACCATGTGGAATGAGAAGAGGAAGACAAAGGTGAATAACAAGGTGGAGGCAATTATACCATATGGGACTGCTTCATAAAAAGACAACACAAATTTCAAATAAAGAGAGGTCTTGGACACCAATTAAAATTTTTTAGATGACTTGGGTAAGCCTTCCCGCACACAAGGAAGTGAGGAGACAAAATGAATTTGGTGTTTCCAAATAGAAATCTCCACTCCAACCAAATATTCCATTACATGATTTTACAATATATTGCATTGACCTGCTCATGCCCACTCATCGTCATTTAACATTAGTCATGCAAGCCTTTCACAATGCATTATTAAACCCCTTTATACAGTAATTCTAGCTCTAACATAATTATTGCATTAATTACATATAAATGATTACTTATACGATATGCAAAGGTCGCGGATGGTCCATTCGTGAAGGAATTTCGATGGTACTCTAACTTATCAATTTGTTCCCTCTGCAGTGTCGACGTACATCATGGACAGTGTGGATCACCAGAATCAACATCAACATCAACACTGTGGAGCACCAGAATCAACATCGAACACTGTGGTCCAAGGTGTTTTCTCCACACAAAGATGAAGCTTAGAACCATTGAGGAGGTCCTCGATCCCTGTCCACTTTACCTTTTGGGCTCGGAATTTAATATGGCACTAGAAATGGTAATGAACACATATGGAGGATATGCAAAGTCACGACTTATATAATTTTTTATGCAAAGTCATGAATTATATAATTAATTTGTTATGCAAAGTCACGACTTATGGAGGATATGCAAAGTCCCATGTACGTTACAAAGTCACGATTTATGGAGGATATGCAAAGTAACGATTTATGGAGGATATGCACCAGATGGCATGTGAAGAATAGGGAAGCATGGAGGTAAAACAATCCCGAGGTGGGGTGTAATTATAGCATATCTTTCAACATGAGGTTTGACTCCAGATCAAGTTTGAAATCGTCCCAACTCTGGATCTTTTAATATAGATGTTAAATCCTAGATTTGGTAGATTCTTTGGTGGATCCTAAAATTAATTTGGACGGGTTATTTATAATATTTCCCTTCTTTTGAAAGATTCTAATTAATTCTACACTTCACTTCCCAATGGACATGTAAAATTTAATTCTTAAATTTTTTTTGAAGGGAAAATTTGGACAAACCCTTCTCTGATGAGCAGAAACCCTTTAGAAGGGTTGGGATGGGTCCAAATTTGATCGTTGTATCAGACTGTAACTGAATCAATAGTGGCATCCACATAGGACAGATTATGCACGCTGGTTGTCGGTGGACAGAACGGGGGTTTGGGACATGGTTGGAATTTCAAGATTGACAAGCTCACCAAATGCCTGTTCTGCATGTTTTTAAGAAGAAAGTTGATGGTTATACGAAATTATTAACTATATTTGACAGGAAAATTACCCATCAAATTCCATCCTTGGCTTGGGTTACGGGAACGCAGCAATCTAATTGCCCCATATTCCACGTCCCCAAGCACATCGTCAATGCACTCATAAATCCTCATTTTTCAGATGACATACAGGCTCAAGGTAGAGCACAACTACCGTTAGATTAACTGGAGAGGCGAGATCTGGGTCATTGAAATCTATGCCCAGACGCACGCAGGAAAGTGCAAAAGGAAGAGTTTGGGCCATCAGATCTAGTGCAAAGGACCGATAGCCATCGGATCCGGAGGAAGGTGCATAGATTTTAACCTCTGGAAGGTTGCATAGGAGAGAAGCTTAAACGGACGGTGGAGACGCTTCGTGGAGAAGTGAAAAATCCCATGGGCCATTGGATCTCACAGAGCAGCGAGGGGATTAGGGATGAGTATCTTCCAATACTCTAAAGCTCAGAAAGGATAGCGACTGTCAGATCCGGATCAACGACAGTCTTTGATATCATACAAGAGTTCCCATACCAGAATTTGGGCATTGGAGTGACAAGATATTTTGGAGTCATTGCATCGTGAACTCCTGGTTCGCGAAATCCCAAAACGATTTGAGCCATTACGAGAATTCGGTGATTCGGACACCAGGAGATCGAGAGTGAAGAGTTGCCAAAATTGCAAAAGGGACCAGGACCATCCATCAAGGAGGACACGTGGCGAGCAATCAAGGTTTCGGGGAAATCTCTGAAAGGATGTGGGTCGTTGATCGAGTGGGATCGTAGCCTTTGGTTCAAGAGGGATATGGACCATTGATCTCTCAGTAGAGAGATTTCAGTATTCCGTGGACCGGGGATTCGAAAGGGAAAGGAGTAAGGCTCGCATCACGGTTCCCCAAATCATGAAAGCTGGTAGCAAAGCCCGTTAAGCCCTTTTCAACATTTCGAGACCCAGGTGTTCGAGAGGCTAGGAGTCAGGAGACGTGGAGTCCCGTCTCGCGAAATCACGAAACGATCGTGGTTGTCAATCGATGAGGATGCAAGACCGTCAGATCTGGTTTGGGGAAGGACTGGGATTCGGGGTTTCAAGAGGTAAAGGGACGGGACTCTTGAACGTTGAAGTCCCGAACCACGAAAGGTGCCTTTTGGCATTAGCGCATGGTCACGAGGAAGTGATCGCATGGAGAGAGGTTAAGGGAGTAGCCAAGAAACTCAGCCCTTTTTTGGGTTTCAGCAATTTGAAGGACAAGGAGCCTAGGAGAGCTCGCATGCAAGAGTCCCGAAACCCCGAAACGCGAAAGGAGTGTTGTTTAGAAAAGACAAGGGCATCGAAATTTGAGCGCGTGCATAGGTTTTCTCAAGGCCTGTGCTAGGGAATTAAAGGGACCTGTGGATTTTTTCAAGGGGTTCCAACAGGATCCCGAAGAGCCATTTCGGCTCAGAATTTGGAACGATCTAGAGACTGGAACATCGCAGAACCCTGCTGCGGTAGGGGGGGTTCTGCATCAAAGTGGTATAAGAGCTCGATTTTGTTTATATATTGCAGGCAGAGGGAGTCAGACGAAAAGGAAGATAGAGTGTTGAAGCTCTATGATGATTGTTGCAAGGTGCGCAGCAGTCAATAGATAGTCAGGAGGATTGTAGGAAAGGATGGAAGCACTCACGGTTGCAGAGTGACAACAACAAGTTTTCCAGGAGGGAAGACAGGAACAAGAAGATGGCTACTGAAGGCCATGGAAGCGGTGGAAAGAAGAACCACCGGGAGTAGAGAAAACATGAAATGGATAAAGAGCTCACTGAGATAAGGGCGAGAATGGAAGAGCTTGCACTACAGATGCAACAGGATGCAAAGCCGCATTGTGTATATGAATGGACCATGAAACCAAAAATGAAATGGCTAGTCAAATAAATTTTGTCTAGAAGACGACGAAGACTGTTGAAAGGATGGATGAGGTACACTGAAAGCCTAAAAGACATAGAGAAAGTGGTTCATGTGTGTGAACCAGAAGCTGGGAGAAATCTCAGTGATGATGAGGAAGAGGGATCAATTTCAGATCTCATAAACTGCGAAGAGGGTAGGGATGAATTTTCAAATTGTCAGGTGGGAAATGAAATGAGATCATTAGAGGATCTCATAGATTGTCAGGAGGACAGCCATGGAAATTCATATTTCCAGGAGGGAAATGGTATGAGATTAATAGAGGATCTCATAAACTGTCAGGTGGGCAATGGAAATAGATCAGTGGAAGGTCTCGCGTACTGCCAGGGGAGCAGTGGTGAAAGTTCAAATTGCCAAGTGGGCAATGAGATGGGATCACTGGATCTCATAGACTGCCAAGTGGGCAGCAGAAAATTCCCAAATTGCCAGGTGGGCAGGGGAAAGCAAATGAGACTGTCTGAGAGTCTCATGAACTCAGAGGAGAGTTTAGATCAACAAGGAGTGCTGACAAAGAAGGAAAATTAGAAGAGTGTTCTGATGATTGGAGGGATAAGAGTATTCATACCCAGCAGCTGAGTGGAGGTTGATGCATAGGATGAAGGTGTAGCAGAGGAAGAAGGATAGGCAGCAGAAACTATCATGAAAGAAGAAGTGGAGAAGACACTGACATTTTCCCAAGGAGATGAAGGAGATGAGCATTCATAAGAATGGCTCAAAATTTTCAGCGAGGAAGATGAAAAGGAGATGACTGCATCACTGGAGCTTGCATTAGAAGAAGATGAGCATTCACTGGAATGGCTCAAAATCTTTGGCCAGGGAGTCGAACAGAAGGTAACTATAGTACTGGAGACTACAGAAGCAGAAGAGGAGGAAGCAGACAACATAGATTTTGTTGTTCTGTGTGAAGAGATTGAAGCTTTGGAGAGAAGGGTGAAGGTGCAGGGCATGCACATCCAACAGATCAGGTTGAAGACAGAGGGAGAATACCAGCCCAAGGATTGACTGGAGGAAGATGGAAATACACCAGTAGGAGAAATGGCAGAAGCAAAGTTGTCAAAGGGAGAAGCTGAGCAACAACTCAATGAGGAGACTGCAAAATTGGAATCTACAGCAGAGTGGCAAGATAAGGCCACAGGAGATGGAGAATATTACAAGGGGGATCGAGTCAATCTACCCATTTGCAAGGAGGAAGTGCAACAGAAGAGATTTCATAAAGAAAGTAAGCCACTGGAGCAGCTGGACGAAGTCATTGAGAAGATCAGGAGGCTGACGTCGAGGTCAGCACAGGAAGCAATCAGCAAGAGGAAGTTGAGCAGAGAAGAACTTGCCATAGCAACAAGGATGCAGCCGCAGTAGCAACAACGAAGTAGTGGAGCAGATGGACAGCTCTAGAAGAGAGCTTGGGATCCAGGTGGATTCTGACAGCTATGTTGGGATGCTCATGAGTAGGAGCTCATGAATTTTCATAGCTGTGGAGTATGATGCAGGAGCATCACTCTAATATAGCAACGCACCATCTAGACAGCACATCAAGTGCACATTTAATGGAAGGAGAGAGGTGCAACCCTCTCGTTTTTCAAAATTTAAAGTTTGCCTTAAATGGTTGTAAGGCTGAGATCTAGATCCGATTCAAACTAGACAACCATTCAATGTAATTGAATGTAAATTAATGAGAGTTGGTGAGGATGGAGGGAAGTGCTCAAGGAGCCCCCTTTTGTAAAAAGATCTTTTTTTGTTTTCAGTAAGGTAAGAAGAATAGAGAGAATAGAGAGATAGGAGAGGAGAGAGAGACTCTGTTGCAGTCCGAGCTCGAACACATTGTAATCAGGCATTCTTGATTAATACAAACAGAACAGTTTTTCCTGCATGTTGTTGTTCATGTGGTTGTGAGTTTATGAATGAATGTCTCTATGTGTTTATGTGTCTTTTATGAATGTTGTGTGTTCATTCATGTTGTAGATGTATGTTAAGTTCCATCTGTAGGAGATAGACATATTTTCCTATTTGTGAGTTCTTTGATTTCAAGTTTGGGTTCTTTGTGGCTTCATGCAAGAGGTTGCATGACAGAATACTACGCGTTCTGTAAGCCAGTGCAAGGAGTGCACTTCTGAATTCTGTGGAATTTCAGACAGAGACGTGCTAGAAGGGTGCACCAGCTGAAGTCATTGACTCAAGAGGAAGCCTCAAGGTTGTTGAACACCTTGAAGGAGAAACTGTGCAGAGGAGAGCACAGAGAGGAGAAGAAGAATTGTTGAGAATTCTATAAAGACTCTGCTAGGAGGGAATTGAGAAAATGCACATGATGCATTGAGGAGAACTCTATTTCGAGTTCAGTGAGAAGAAAGAGTCACTAAATATTCTGGAGAACTCTGCCAGGTGGGCATTGAGTTGGTGCAAGTGTGCAAAGAAGGAACTCTTGTTTGAGTTCATAGAGAAGAGAAGTGTCATAGGAGGAGACACTCACAAGGTTACTGAACACCCTACAGGCTTAGCAAAGCATGCTTGAGTAGGAAGTTGCCAGAGGGCACTTACATCCCTTCAAGGAGAGAAAGGGATAGAGACACTTTGAGGTCAGAGCCACAGATAAGCTCGGAAGAGATAACACCATTTCATGCAAAGGTCTTGCAAGAGGTTGCAGAGTTCGAAGGAACCTTTGAGGTTCAAAGAAATAAAGTTTAGGAGGAGGAATGCCTCTTAACAATACAGGCGGGAGCCAAGGTTATAGGCTTCGCGGCAGAGACAAAGGCCTAGGCCTTTTGGAGCAAGATATCTTCCAAGGGAAAGGAAGAAAGGCATGCTCAAGGTAGAGCACAACTATCGTTAGATCAGTTGGAGAGGTGAGATCTGGGTCATTGAAATCTACGTCCAGATGCACACAAGAAAGTGCACAAGGAAGAGAAACAAATATGGGCCGTCAGATCTAGTGCAAAGGACTGATAGCCATCAGATCCAAGGGAAGGTGCACAGAGTTTAACCTCTAGAAGGTTGCGCAAGAGAGGAGCTGAAACATATGGTGGAGACGCTTCGTGGAGAAGTGAAAAATCCCGTGGGCCATTGGATATCGGAGAGTGGTGAGGGGATTAGGGCCGAGTATCTTCCAATATTCTAAAGCTCAGAAAGGATAGCGACCTTCAGATCTGGATCAATGACAGTCATTGATCTCAAACAAGAGTTCCGATATTGGAGTTTGGGGATTGGAGTGACAAGAGATTTTGGAGTCACTGCATCGTGAACTCCCGGTTCGCGAAATCCTGAAAATATCTGAGCCATTATGGGAATTTGGGGATTCAGACACCAGGAGATCAAGAGTGAAGAGTTGCCGAAATCATGAAAGGAGAAATCGTGAAACGAACCAAGATCGTCCATCAAGGAGGACACGTGGCAAGCGGGCAAGGTTTCGGGGAAATCTTTGAAAGGATGTGGTTCGTCAATCTAGTGGGATCGTAGCCATTGGTTCAAGAGGGATATGGACCGTTGATCTTTCAGTAGAGAGATTTCGGCATTCCATGGATCGGGGAATCGAAAGGGAAAGGAGTAATGCTTGCATCGTGGTTGCCCAAATCGTGAAAGTCGGTAGCAAAGTCCATTAATCCCTTTTTGACATTTTGGGACCAGGGTGTTCGAGAGGCCAGGAGTCAGGAGACGTGGAGTCCTGACTCACGAAATCGCGAAACAGTCATGGTCATCGATCGAGGAGGATGCAGGACCATTGGATCTGGTTTGCGAAAGGACCGGGATTCAGGGTTTCAAGAGGTAAAGGGATGAAAATCTTGAATGTTGAAGTCCTGAACCATGAAAGGCGCCTTTTGGCATTAGCACATGGTCACGAGGAAGTGATCACATGGAGAGAGGTTAAGGGAGTAGCCAAGAACCTCAACCCTTTTTTGGGTTTCAGCAATTTGAAGGACAAGGAGCCTGGGAGAGCTCACATGTAGGAGTCCTGAAACCCCAAAACGTGAAAGGAGTGTTGTTTAGAATAGAGAAAGGCATCGAAAGTTGAGCACGTGCATAGGTTTTCTCAAGGCCTGTTCCAGGGAATTAAAGGGACCTGTGGATTTTTTCAAGGGGTTCCAACAAGAGCCCGAAGAGCCATTTTGGCTCAGAATTTGGAACAATCCAAAGGCAGAGAGGTTGCAGAACCCTGCTGAGCGAGGGGGGGGGTCTGCATCACCTTCTAGGGGCTTTTAGACTACTCTTAAGGGTCTTGCAACTTCAAAAATCCATATATACTCAAATGTGAGGAACCATGTGACTTACCACATATCATCGAAAATGACATGACGTGTACTATCCATCTATGATAGTCTTCCCTGCAATTACATTGTCCTTTATGTCCATATTCTTGAATCAAATTCGGGTTCCTTAACCCCACCTATGGGGATACCAAAAATTGCTACTGGACATATCCAAGGGTTGACATCAATCTCCAATATCACTCCCCAAGGGTTGACATCACTGACAACCAACTGTCCAACATTCTCCCCCTATGGCATTGATTGAAACACCAACATTGATGGCAACACTTAGAAACGACAATACTCATGCTTATGCTCCCTCTATGACCATCGATCCTCATCAATGTTTCTATCTCTCCCCCTTTGAAATCAATGGAAAATGGTATCTCTCTTTGGGACTTCTCCCCTTGTTTAGACTGTCCTTGGGGATGCTCCTCCTATCTTCATGCCTCTTATCTTGATCTGCATTTTTATGCTTCTATTCCTTCTCTGCATTTCCATGCCTTTGATTACTCTCTCTCCCCTTTTGACAAAAGGTAACTTTCTCTTGGACTGCTCTCCCTGGATGAACTCTCCATGGGGATGCTCTCCCTGTCTTCACTCTTCTGATCTCTTCTTTGACTATTTCTCTCCCCTTGACTTCTCTACAATATGTCGTGTAGATAAAATGTAGGTCTTCATGTACCTTCTTCCTTTTGGAGTTTTTGTCCATTGGTTCTTCCTCATGTAAATCACTAACATATATAAAAAACATTCAAAGTTTAAGCATTCAAATGTTTCATTATCAAGATCATCCAATTGTCTCTGAGTTAGTCTCTAAACCAATCTGTCATGAAATCACACTCTCATCCACCATCATATATCTGTCCAAACCTTCTAAGTGTTCTTATGAATCCATCTTTGTCCATAATATCCATAACTCTGCTACTCAACTATCCACAATGTTAACCCATCTGTCACTGTACTATCATGAAGTATTCATGGCTGCAACTGATCATCACATATCAAATGTGTCCATTGATCTTCTCTATCTACAAACCAAGCTCTACATGCCTGGAACAACATGTACTGAAGAAATATCTGCATGAAAATCATCATAACCTTCTTCCTGTGTATCTCCCAACTGAGACTTGTGTGGGAACACTTCTTTCTTAATCGATCAATTTGTCATTTTGTACCTCTGTCGTTGAACCATTTTGAAACACTTCAAACTGCTCGAAAGATAAATATTTTATATGTAGAGTTGTTTCGTAGAATCCCCCTGATCAATATTCATATTTACTGGGAGTCTCCAATCCAGGTGGCTCAAACAAATACCCGCTCTGATGTAGATTAGTCTTCCTCTTTGTCTGTAGACTCATCATCCTTCTGAACTCTGAATTCTTTATTTCATCATGTGGATCGATTTTGTACTATAATTCCTGAAAGTAAAATCTCTTGGGCCCACTCTTTATTCACCTTCTCTTCTTTTCTTTCTCGCGCTACTAAAAATCGTGTGATCTTTGGGAACTATTCTTTATTTACTTCTTCTTCTTGTTTTTCGTTTATTCTCCAAACCTTCATGTATATGGCATCTTCCTTTTTCTCTATAGATTTGTCATGATATTTCACCCTTTACCTATTCTTCATTATGATCTTGATCTCCTTGTCTTTCTCGTACTATGTAAAGTCTTGTAATTTATGGAATCTGTTCTTCTCTCACTTTATTTTCTTCTCGTTCTTTCCTTTTCCAAATATTGGTGTATCTTATATATGTTTCTTTCTTCATGGATGGCACTATCATGCTTCTACAATTCTGAGCTATATGACCATAGTTGTGGCATTTGTAACATTCAATATTGCAAGGAGCCACATAAGTACTTATTGCCTGAGTATTTCTTCCATATGCTCCATAGTCTGCAACTTTATGTCCAAAGTTAGTACAATAAAAATAATAACCATAAAATAAATGTTGATACCTGGAGGTGAATGATATTATTTGTGGTGTATTCCTTCTGAATTCCTGCCTTGGTTGATCATGATTGAAACTTATTTGTGGCTTGAATGTGAAGGGTCTTCTTGAAGATGTATCTTTATCATTTTTCTTAGATTATGGTTGACCATGATTCCTTCCTTTGATTACTTCTGCATATCTCTTGCTCGTATCTTCATTCTTCTTTTCTATTAACTGGGAATGATTGTCTTTATTCTCTACTGTTGATGTGGATGTTTTTGTCTCTTCAACGTTCTTACTAAGCTTGAAAACTTTTACTCTCAACATGACAACTTCTTCTTCAAGCTTCTCTACTTGTTCTTCTTCTTTCTTCAACATATGATTCCTCATGACTTCTTCTATTCACTTTGCTTCTTCAAGTTGATCATCCATGTGATTATTTCATTTTCAAGTTCTCTTTCTCGTTGACTGAAATTTGCTTCATGATTATTTTTCTTTTCAATCTCAATATTTTATTCTATTTCAATGGGATTTTCCGTCTCATCGCTTTCAATATTCAAATAAGGGCATTCAATTCCAAGATGTTATACTTCTTTACAATTAAAGAAAAAATACTCACCTCTGTAGGCTTATTCATCATCTGAGTTGTCACCTACTTCATTTTCTTTTGTTCCTTTCCTTGTGTAAATATCTTGTAGGTTGTCCCAAAGCTCTTTGGTTGATGCACATTGTCCCACTTTGTTTTTTACTAAATTAGGTAATCCTTTCATGATAAAATCCATTTATATCTTGTTGTTCCTTTTAAATTCCTTCTTGGTTGTAGTCTTCGAAGGTTTCTTTGTATTGATGTATCCTGTAACAACTGATTTCCAAACATCATATCCTTTTTCCTATAAAAATGTTTTCATCCTGATACTCCACATTTCGTACTCCTGACCATTATGACCATTGAAATGTGGTATTCCATTTTTATACAAAATGTTGCTCTCTGTGATCTACCTTCCAATGGTTAAACTTCTTTCTAAAGGACCTACTCTGATACCAAGTGTTGGAATACGAGGGGGGGGGTGAAACAGTATGATCACTCAATACCACTTTTAATCACAATATGTATTATTTAAATTTATCAATAGTATTCAATGGTTTATCATTTATGCATTCAATACATTATTGCATCATGAACAATATCATCCAAAATTTCATAATAAACAATGATAGAGAAAACATCCACAAATACACAATACACCAATATTTACGTGGAAACCCATTGCGGGAGAAAAAACAAAAATGATTTTCTTATATGTCTTAAGAAGTACTTTCATAAGAAGCACCAACTTCCTTACTTTCCAGCTACAAATGGAAGGAGGCTCCAACCCCCTAGTTTCTCAGACTCCAACCTGAAGGAAACTCCAACTCCCAAATTATCTAGCTCCAACCAAAAGGAGGCTACAACCCCCTAGTTTCTCAGGCTCCAACCTAAAGGATGCTACAAATCCCTGCTTTTTTGGCTCCAACCAGAAGGAGGCTACAACCCCCTATGTTCTCTAGATACAACCAGAAGGTGGTTACAACCACCTATCCTTGCCTCATCTGACCACCTTGAAATATAAATGTAGAAAACATGTCACTACCACTAAATCAAGCACTTCCACTGTCAACCTATCACATCAACCTGTCACAACAACCTATCTCACCAACCTGTTACAAAAACCTATCACATCAATCTATCTCAACCAACCTGTCACATCAATCTCATCAACCAAGATAGATCTAATCACCAAGACAACTCACAACCATATGCACAATATCACCAAGATGTGCATTAATAAAAACTACTCATATCAACTCAAACCATCACCAAGATGTGCATCAAACATACCAGATCTAATCTCATAGATCATATACCAACAACACCCAAAACTTCCTCTAGAAATGCACCACAAGATATACCAATATAACCAGTAATGTGACTCAACATATCTGCCTCAAATCATACTCTACAATAGATATCATACATCCAATAGAGAATATAACAAACCTCACAAAGTCATGTATCAAGCATGCTTCACAACACCACTAAGATGCAATATCGAAACATAATCATGAACATACCTTTAACTCTGTAGTAACCCTGTTGTATTTGATCTCTGACAAACATACTTGCAGTCTCTCCTTAGATTCTGCAACCTGGAATAAACATATTCTCTTTCCCCTTTTTACAAATCCATGCTTTCTTCTTCTACTACATGTGGATGTCCACGCTTTGTCCCACTATGGCATGTGGATGTCCATTCCCTAACTGATATGCAACTCACGGATTTAATGTATGCGACCATATCTCTCTGAATCTCATGGATGTCCATGCTTATCTATGCCTACGTGCTCTAACGGGAAAACCCCCCTATGGACTACACTAGGGTTCAACATGTAGGTAGATCTAACTGTCTAAAAGTCTCCTACTTTTATAAATACCCTGAATATACCCCAGATTAATACATGAAAGACAAAGTGAAAAGATGAGGTAACTTTACCTTTTACTCCGCATCCGGTGTCGATCCTTTCGCGTTCGATAGCTCCGCTGACTATAAGCCTCCTCTCAAGGTTGGATTGCATTCACAAATAGATAAACAGGAAACTACAAACATGCATCTCATATATAAATCATGTGTTAGATGTTAGTATAAGACATAAATTGAATACAAATATTTGACACATCATATTTCGGGACAAAAAACGTATTCCTTTTATTGATATCACAATGTTTACTTACAACCAGGTCGACGACTGCTCCACGAACCTGGTTTGGGATCCTCTTCACCAAGCTCCAACTGTGCTTCCATGTATCTCTATCCTCTCACACTTCTTCTATGGAAATGGCATAGGCTTATGATGGAGGAAAAAGGGTTAGAATGAGAAATTCTTATGCAAATCTCACAAGGTGGTTGCAATTATTTGGGGCACGGAGGGGATGTGAAACGAGCAGAGTTTCACTGTTATTATGCTTGGCCTAGGAATGAGACCCCAAAAAATCCTTTTATATGAAAAAAGGATGGTTATTCGGTTGGGTGACGGGCTATAGGTTGTGGATCAGTTTGGAAACTACCTAATAGACCGTAATCTCAACGAATTCCTTGCAACTTTTTAATTTTTGCAATATTTGTGGGTATACGCGGGTTGTAATGGTGCATCTAGCATTCATACGCAAGCTATAGTGGTGCAGCAAGCATCTGTATGCAGGCAATAATGGTGCAGGGTGCATACATCTTAAAAAATAGTGTTTTTAAGAAGAGCTGCTCAATGATGGCTTGGAAAAAATGGAAAGTAAGAGGGACTGATGCCAGGTATGCATGTATGGTACAGTTTAGGGTTATAGTAGATGCCCCCTAATGTGTGAGGTTATAAGAGAATCTGATGGTCGAAATACATTACAAATCTTAACCAATGTATGAAGCGAGTGAGCCCGAGACAAGAGTTTGAGCCCGAGACAAGAGTTCAGGAGGTGCCATCTGCAAAAATAACAATTATCTCTCTGAGGTGGGCATACCCATGCTTAGGATGAAATAAATCATGGTTTCCAATCATATACACTACAGATACATGTCATATAACTATATAAAGTGTATCCTTAGGAGATACACAATGGATTTACATCTCCAAATCAAAGATATACATGTATAATATCCATCTTCAAGAAGCGAATGACACCTAATGGATGGAGATGACGCCTTCAGAGCTCGAGCAAGTACTTCAAGATCTTCAAAACTTGGATAGGAGTGTAATGTGAGTGTACGAGATCACTACCCAGAGGTCTTCGACAACTCATCGGGAACAAACAAGAGGATCTCGATGATCAGGAAGATAACTTGATTGATTTCAAACAAGGACTTGATTGGTGTTTTGTGATGGTCGGTCATGAGGTCAAGAGACAAACTGCAGAAAGACTGACTAAGGTTGGGTAAAAATTCCCTTGGACAATAGCACGACAAATGATCAAACTCAGGAAACATGATGTTGACATAATTCTATGATGCAGAAGGCAACACAAAATCTCCATATGTTTGGAAGGATAACCAAACGGAGGAGGACACAACTCTATGTAATGAGAACAACTTCCTAAGGTCATATTAGATCCAAAATCTTGATGAAAAAACAAAAGAATGTGCTTTGTCCAAGGCCGACTCATTGTGCTGCCAGAAAAAGAAAATATATTTCTCGTCCTCTTTTGGGGGTATATTTGATTTTTTTGTCTTTTTCAATATTTTTGAAGAGCTTGAAAAAGAATAAAAGAATGCTACATTACAAAGGAGGAATGAGTGTCGCAAGAATACTAGTTCCAAGTGCAAGGAACACACTAATGTTCATATCAAGGAGACATGTGCAGGAAAAGGACACTCTGGAAAATTCCTCCATGGGTCAAAGTGTCAGGTCGCAGAGGGAAAGTGCTACAAGGCTTGCGTATAAGGCATACTTCAAAGGTTCAATTGAGAGCAACATGGAGCCAGCATTAGGCCAAAGACATAGAGATGCAAATTCAATTAGCGAGACACAATGAAACCCCCTTCAATGTATTTTTCACAAGCCCAGAGAAGGTAAGATCAGTGGTTTTTTCATGTTTAGTGAGTCTGAAAAAACATAAAAGAAGACTCCACTGGGATACCTTTTTCGAAAATAGTCTAGTCGGTTTGAAAAAAGGGGTAAACTAGCATTGAAGAGACGTCTATTCAGAACAATTTTAATGAGTGTGACACAAACAAGATCACTCGACAATCTTTTCAATTTTAAGGAGTCTGAAAAGATCCTAACTATGGACTTGCAACCTTTTTCTAGATCTAGTCTTCTTAGCGTGAAAAAGTATAAAATCTACTTAGGATAACTCTCCCAGTGAGACGAATCTCCCAAGGTGTACCTTTTTCGTCCTTAATTTACAGGCCAGAAATAGGGGTAAACTCATGCCAGTAGATGTCTTTCTGGACCAATTTAACGAGTGTGAAAGAACAAGGTCACTCGACGATCTTTTCAATTTTAAGGAGTCTAGAAAGAGCTTAACTATGGACTCTGTGGGGGTTCCTTTTTTGTAAATTTAGTGCCTCTGGCCCGAAAAAGGGTTAAACTTGTACCTGAGAATACTCTTCTAGCGAAACGAAGTTCCTAGAGTATACCTTTGTTTGTACAATTGACCATCCGGACCAAAAAATAGGTAAACTACCGCCAAACAGACATGCCTTCAATTTTTAGTTTGGCGAGCGTGAAGGACAAGAAGATCGCTTGACAATCTTTTCATGTTTAGAGAGTCTGAAAAGGGCTTAAAGAAGACTCTTTTTTGGGAGTCTCGAGGGTGAGACCAAGGGATATGAAACATCAGTGTATGAGGCTCAATCTCATAATCATGGTAGGACTAAAAGGACTCCTGAGCCTAAATTCATTAATGCCGACATGAACGCCAAAATGCAACCAGGATCTACATAGGGACTCCATGTAGAGGTAGGCTCTACCACAGCACACCGACACTTTTAAAGCAGCAATGATGGTTCCGTACCACAGTTTGGTGGGATCGATCCTATGGAAAAGTGGAAAAGACAATGAAATGCAGAAAGTGGAGGTGGAATCCTAACTTAAATGAAAAAAGTTGGGAAAATGGCTTTTACCAAAGGACCTTTAAAAGTGACCTATCTCCCCAAAAAAAATCCAAGACAAAAAAGTGAAGTGTATCGTAACATCGAATGATAAACTCAAGAACCATGTTAAATGATTTTCAAGCTAGAAAAAATGACAAAAGGGTTCGAAAAAGTGGCAAAAAGGCCAAAAAAGTCTATAAATAGAAGATGACAGCTAATTTTCACCATTGCAAATTGAGAATTAACCAAAAAGATAAAAATACCCCTTTGCTAAAAGAGTTGATTTTAGGAGTTTCAGAGGACAAAACGAACTTCCACTTGGACCAAGTAAGTACAAATCAACCCGTCTTTCATTTCAATACTTCCCTTATGCTTTTCTTTTAGTTTTTTTTGGGGGGTGCACTCCTAAAAAGGGGCGGCCCTACGTGTATGCGGGTTGTCCAAGGACAACCCACATATGCCCGCAGGCAGAAGACAATCTACCCACGTGCATATGCGACTGTGTCAAATACAACCCGTGTACACCCTCATTAACATAGAAAAAATGAAAAAACAAGACCTAACTCCCTCCATGAACTTGTCATTTGACAGGATGTGTGTCCACTGGAGAGAGAGGGAGCATGAAGATATTGATATCTTGGTCAAAGAGGACCTTGCTGCAGTCACCGTATTGAAACAATACGGGTTATGGAAGTTCTTCTGGTGTCCACTCACGAGGGCACAACCTAGGCTACTAAATACCTTGGTAGATTATTGGCATCCTGACACTGAGGCGTTTATGCTCAAGGGGTAGTTGTTGACTCCAACAACTGAAGACATATAATTTATGACTGGCCTCTCTAGGAGAGGGGAACCAGTCAACTTGCATTCTTTTCACCTAGGGCCCCATAACATCGTCGAGCTGATCAGACTACATTGTGAGACTGGCACTGAGAAAGTAGGTTCTCAGGTGACAATCCACAATATCACCAACCTATCACTGAAACTGATAGTTTTACTCATTGGACGGATCAATGGATCTGGGGCCTTACATTAGGCCTCTCGAGTGCACATGTATTGTGCAGTGCAGTGCTTGAAAGCACGAGTGTTCGACTGGAGCACGACCATGCTTGATTGCATGAAGAGATAGCTTACAGAGTGTCGTGGGTGGAGTAACAAAAACTTTGGGTTCGGTACCATTTTGTGCTCGTTCTTCTTTGAGAGGGTACCCATTATGAGTCCACGAGAGACAGTACGGGGGCATGTGGCCTCCTTCCCGGTAGTGCGTAGGTCGGTGGCATTGTTGTCGCGCCAGGGGGGAGGAAGGACCATAGAGGCCTTTGACATTACGTTTTTTGACTGGTGGGCACGACAGATTATGCCCATAGAGGACTACCCCTATGCCATAATCAACTTCTCCAGAGATCCAGACATGCTCGTACCTCCTGGAGGAGAGCGAGGAGAGATAGGTATGTTTTATTTTTAAAGTTTATTTATTTATTTAGTTTCTTTTTATATATATCATTTTTATATGCACCAGAGTATTTGACAACTATGTATCTGTTATGTACAGATGTGGGGCCAGTGCCTCCAGCAGACTTCGTGAGGACCAAGCGGCATCCTCGATTAGAGGCAGTTCCAGCAGCATTCGTCGGACCAACAACAGTAGCAGGGGTACCTCCAGCCAGAGAGGTTGAGAGGGTGTTGAGATGGGTGGAGCGGAACCTCACTGTTCTCACTCGTACGGTTCACATGGCCGAGATCGAGGATCTCCTGCCATCAATGCAGCCTCACGTAGTTGGTGTGCCATAGACCTGGGTCCAACTCTTCCGGTGTTTGGAAAACGTCGTCCTTCACTATGGCATGGCCAATAGGCCCCGTGCTTAGCTAGGGTGGACCACTTACATGCCGAGGGCACTCTTTTGTATATTTTTGAGGGCATAAGCCTCGCGATGTGTACCAGACATATTATTTTTTAGGCGTTCATGCCCACCTATGTACTCTGAGACTTTTTGATATATATGTGTGTATTTACATATTTTATGTGTTATGGATCACATTTTTACAAATGTATGTACATGTGTATGTGTGTGCTTCTTTTTATGTGTCTGCAATATTCCAATCTAATACTTGATTAGCTAGAGTATCTGTCATTTGACTCAATCTCCTAGGAACATGGATATACCTAATGTAATCAAAGTATCGTTCTAAGAGACATACCCTAAGGAATTGTCGGTGTAGAGTAGGATCATAAACATGGTAAACCCCATTTAACTGGGACACAACCAGCTGAGCTTCTAAGTAGACCCGGAGGTGAGAGATACCATGCGACAAAGCATCATGAAGAAACTCTATTACTGCGCTGTATTCAGCAACGTTGTTTGTGGTGTCACCTAAATAGATACTCTAGAAGATAGCCACTGGCCTTGAGGTGTGAATATCCTCCAAGTTACAAAAGAAAGCCTTCGAGTGTGTCAGCTAGTGTCGTCTGCGAACCCAACAAACATCTATGATTCACTTGACATCTGCCACAGTGAAAAAAGATGACATAAATAAAAACACATCTATAAAATAAAAAGACAAAAACTAATTGTATAAGAATTATACATATGTACAATGAGTCACCCAAGGTGACCCACCTACAAGTAATACTTCTTGAGGTAGAGCCCATTTCTAGGCTCCGCCAAAGCATTTCCCTCAAATTCAACCAGACGATAAGAACCCTTCTTTAATACCTCCTTCACAATGAAAGGTCTGAACCACATGTGTTTGAACTTGGTTGCCCCCAGGGGATCCTTATCTTGGTCGTAGACTAGGACAAGGCCGCCTTTAGATAAAATCTAACGATGGACGAACCAATCATATTGACACTTGACTTGTTGCTTGTGAGCCTCGTTGGCCAAGACTACATCACGACATTGCTCATCGATCTACTCGAGATATAATGAGCGTTCCTCAAGTGGTGAAGTGTCTGGAAATAACTATACTGCCAGCTTTAGAGATGGGATCTGACACTCTATAGGAAAGACTTCTTCCAGCCCATAAATGAGTTGAAAAGGTGAGAAATCGGTGGCAGTCTTTACAGACATTTGGTAGGCCAATAATGCCGAGTACAACATCAAATGCCAATTTGACTTGGAAGAATTGATCATTCGTTGTAGAATATTCTTGAGGAACTTATTCACAGCCTCCACCTGACCATTCTCTTGTGGGTATTAGGGTGATGAATTCTCTTGCTTTAACCCAAGCTTTGATATTAACTCAGACATCATTTTGTTCTGAAAGTGACTGGCATGGTCAGTGACAATCTCCTTCAAGATGTCAAACCTTGCTATTATCTGATTGAAAATAAAGAGAGTTGTTGTCTCACAATCATTATTGAACGTTGGCATAGCTTTGACCCACTTTGTGAAGTATTCTACTGATACAATGATATAATGATGCTCCCTGGCTGAAGCCAGTGGCATGTAGTATAATCAATCCCCCACTTTGTGAAGGGACCAATTGTAATGACGAGAAACATGGGAGCGGGGTGTGCCCTCATCTTCCGAGAGAAGATCTGACATGGGTGGCACTTCTTGACTGATTCAACGCAATCCTTGATTAATGTCGTATAAAATTAACCGGCTTTTGGGATGTTGCCAACCCATACAAATGAACGCCACATGCTCTGGTGTGGCAGTCATTAAAAATGATTTTGCACTTCTTCATGAGTGAGACACCAGTGGAGGATGCAATATACACCTTGATGATACAAAGTGTCATCGAGTATGAGATAGTTTTTTTCCTAATGGCGTATACATTGATGCTCATCATGAGGAGCTGAGGTGGGGCACTTCAAAGTCTAGATATAGACTAGTATATCTCCATACCATGGGTCCGAAGATGAAATCAGAAAAAGATATCCTTTAATCGGTGAATCCTCGGGCATAACATCACCTGATTGGACTGGAAGTTCTGAGATAAGTTCCGCAAAGACCAGTGAATTTTTGGATTTCACGGAAACAAAATCCAAGTCAAATTCTTGGAGGAGAATGATCCATCTACTGATCTTTTTGTTGATGACACGTCGTGTCAACACATACTGAAATGGATTCACAACAGGAACAATGGTGGTCTTTCGAAGCAGAATATAATGATGGAAATGTTGGACATCATGCACTACTACCAATGCAAGCTTCTCAACATGAGAGTAGTTGAGTTATGGTCCAACTAGGCCTTGACTCAAGTAATAAATCACATGCTCTTTGAGCAGTTCGTCCTCTTGAACCAAGACCATACCAATGGTCAACTCTGCAGCGGCCAAAAACAATAATAAATATTTATTATAATTGGGAGGCCGGAGCAGAGGGGTAGACGTAAGGGAAAATTTCAACGCTTCGAAAGAGCACTGAGAGGCTTCATCCCAATGGAAAGGGACTCCCTTCTTCAGTAAACACATGAACCCTTTAGTGATTTCGGCATAGTTTGCGATAAAACGCCGAAGAAAGTTCGCTTTACCCTGTAAGATTTGAAGCTTAGGGACTGTGCACAGGGGAGGAAAATGTACTATCATCTCAACCTTCAGAGGATCGACCATGATCCCTGTCTTTGAAACTATGAAACCTAGAATACGAGTCAATGTCACGTAGAAACTGCATTTGTTCAGATTCAAGAAAATCCGATAGTAGCAACATCGCTGTAAGATTAGTCAGAGGTGCGTGGGATGGTCAACTCTCTTACGAGATCATGATGGTAAATCATCAAGATAAGCCTCTAATATATGTCTAATTTCATGGAAAGAAAAAGACATGTCACACTAAAAAGTGGCTCCAACATTCTTTAGGCCAAAAGGCATCCTACGATAAGAAAATGTACCCCACAGACAGATAAAAGTTGTTTTATGTTGGTCTTCAGGCTTAATTTGTATCAGGTTGTATCCCAAAAAACCATCCATGAAAGAAAAGACCTTAGAGCCTGCACATTCATAGATAATCTGATCAATGAATGGGGTGGGAAAATTATCCTTTGGAAAAGCCTTGTTCAAATCATGAAAGTCCATACACACGTGAATCATTCCCTACTTTTTGTTGACCGGAACGATATTTGACACCCATTGAGTCAACTGAGCAGGGTAGATGAAACCGGCTTTGAGAAGTTTCTCTATTTCAGCCTCAATAGATGTTGCTTTCTGAGGATTAATCGGATGAAGCTTCCGTCGGACCAACTTGGCGTCAGGATAAGTCGTTAGTTCATGTTCAATGATTCTTGGATCGATGCTTGGAATTTCCTCGTAAGACTAGGCAAAAATGTCGTGAAATTATTTAAATAAATTTGTGTAGATTTGAATCTCCTCGGGAGATCAGTCTGCTCCGACAAACACATTCTCCACGATGCCAGGGGTTCTGGAGATGTCAATAGGTATCGTTTCAGTGATGGTTTCCATATTACCCTCGACATAAACTGCGTGCATATCCATAGCATTAATAGGACAAGACCTATCTCCATTCATAGTCAACATGAATTCTCCTACCTCTATTCTTCTTAAATCTGGGAGGAAATAAGATCTATGATAGAGATCATCCCAGGGTCTGTTCGGACCAGTCAATGCCTCTATAATTGCCTCATCATAGGGAAAGAAAAACTCTAAATAATCAGTAGTGGTGAGGGAACCTTGAGCCTAGATAGGCTTGAGAACTGGATCTAACTCCTGTGCAGGAGTCAGATTGGGGTCAGTTGAAGCTTTCTAGACAACACTGTACGCAAATTCTGCCACGGATAAGGGCATGGACATGCCAGGAATCCTTCTCCCTTCTGTTGTGGCTGATGGCGAAGGAAGAATCCATGGATCATTAAAGTAAGTTGTACGAAACAATGAAACTTGAAAGATTTCATCCCTAGGCTCGTCGGGAAAGACCGATATGAGCTTGACATCGCTAGAAGGAGGTGGGTAATCAAAAGTACCCTTAAAAGGTGGGCACAAACTAAACCCCACATTGATGATGTCGGGCTGAGGTTTATCAATCACCGGGACTGTGGATTCCCCCGATGAAGGGTCAGTCTTAGAGAAAGACAATTGATCAATGGTTACAATTCAACCCTCATGTGGAAACAATAAGACTCGAAAAACTGTGTCAACCACTGCATGCATTGCATATGTACAACTCCTTCCTAACAATAGGTTGTAGTTGAGAGGCACATCGACCACTTCAACTTCGACGGACACGGTCTTCCCTCCTAACTGCATGGGGAAAGAATGGGTGATTCCATGTGGTCTGAAAGAATGACCGTCAAAAGAAGTAAGCAGAGTAGGTCACAGAGACAAAACTAGTTGGCCAATGGCCTTCCAACACGCTAACAACATCATGCAAGTTGAGGCACACTCATCAACCACCATGCGGAAAATATTTCGGGTAAAATATTTTGTGGGGTGAGCCACTACTATATGAAATGAGGTTTCAAGTCGATCGTATCAAGCATGATCATTCCCAGATTATAGGTCTCAACAGATCCTAAGGCAGCTAACAGATCCTTTCTCTGCGAAGGGAAGCTCTAGAGGACCTCCAAAGGGGACATCGTGCAAGGAGTTTGTGACAAATCCTCCACGACGAAGTAGTTTTGGGTGGCCATCGCGTTTGTATTATGTGAAGCTTTCTTGAACACCCCTTTCAGGATGTGTGTCATTGTTTTTCCCATCGTCTTCTCAATCTGGAGAGGAACTGACAGTTTTTCATCTTCTTTACCCTTTTCAGCAGTGTTTGGCATTCTGTAGTCGTGTGCCCTAGTTTCTATGTGAGCGTCACCTTTCAACATATAAACGTTCATGGTCGAGGGATTAATAGAAGACAGAGAGGGTCCCTGACTGCCCCCATCCGTGCTCGAAGAGGCTTGAGTCAATTTTTTCCCATGTGGAAATGGATTCGTTAACACAGCAGGTTGTTGCTACGCCAATAACTTCTAGGCCTCCACAAGCTGAGGGCACAGGTGGGTTGGATGGTTTTTCGTGCAAAGGTTACATGGATACCTCGAATTTCTTTTCTTTGTGTTGCCCCCACCAACATTTTTGGTGGTTTCTTATCACTTTTACCCTTCTTGTTTCGTTGTTTTTTCTTCCCTTTAGGCTATTGGTTGGCCTTCGGGTTTGTGTACCTCTGATGTTTGAGTAGGGGGAGCATCCGAAATAGAGTTTTGGTTGGCCACTGTCTGTTGTATAGAAAATTGTTGCAATTGATTCGATAGCTACTCAGTGGGCTTTGCTTGTGCTGAACCAACTATACCATCGGCATGTGGTCCATACTTCTATCTGGCCTTGTCAAGGATACACTGTGGCGCATATGGCAAAACTTTATAGAGTAAACCAGATTGAGAGTATATCAGTTCAAGTTGTTGAGCTTTCATTATCGCCTCTTCCTCAAAAAACACTCCCGACGTTGCAACGTCATTGGATAACTGGGGTACCAAAGACTTAAGGAACCACTCTAGTAGGAAAGTCGGTGGGACTGGTACTTTTATCAAACTCTTTTAATGCCGCCATTCTCGGATGTGATCCGAGAGATGATCCACTTACCCATTTCATCCTTTTCATTCTCAACTATAATAGTTTCCATCTTTTCTGAAGATCTACGAGTGCCCATTTCACTGCAAGAAAAAAACCAAAGATCCATAGGAAAAAGTTAACAAGAAATTCAATTCAACAACATTTCAAATTAACTAAAATGGAATTCCTATATTTCTTTTAATGGGATTGTTGTATGGGAATCAAATAAAATCATCAGCAACTAAATTAAACAAATATCAATGCTACACTGAACGACAATGTAAACAACATAATTGAACAAGAAGGATAGTTTGTTACTCTGTAGTATCGTGATATTCATTCTTGCTACATTTCTTTAAACATTGAAATCAACTCTTGAAAAAAAGAAAATCATCCACAAAGCACAAAAAAGGAAGAGACGAACACATGATAATCAAACACAATGCTAGGATTTTTGGGGGGCAAACAATTCGGCCGAATCGACCAAATTGGCAAATTTTCAAATTTAATTCATCGATTCAGCCAAATTTGGTCACATAATCCAATTACCCGTAATTTGTTTGTTATTATAGAAGTAGTTTGTAACAGAAATACACCATAGTTAACCCTAGTATCTACCACAACAATAAACAAATGAACCTATGCTTAAAGGACTCCTGGAAAAAATCCAGTCCTCCAGAATGCCCTGGCTATCCTTCTGTCAGCTCCCCTTTGTCCTTGGTCTACACTATGCTAACAGATCTAGGGTTTGACCCTTCTCCAGGAAGCAATTGCAAGGTTCAACCCTCCTCACAAGGGTTTCTAGGGATGGAATGACACCTCATAACCTCCTTTCAACGCTGGAAAAACCCCACCAAACCCTCAAGAAGAATCTACAAGGATTGTAGTAACCCTCGGCCTGTATGGTAGTGACAATGAGTCTTCCTCATCTCAACAACAGAGTGTGGATTTCTAGCTAGTAAATTATGCTCCTTCAATGCACCTTTCTACAACCTATGAACCTATGAACAAGCACATATAGGTATTTTACTTCCATCCCAGCTGACCTCAATGCATTAAAACGTGCCAAATAATGTTTGTAATGTGAAGCATGTAAATGCATTAATATTTATTCAATAAAATATTTCCTTCATTTATTATAATTATTGGATAATGGGATAGAACATTAATTCAATGCTCGATAACCAAGACAATTTTGAATTTTGGGCAGCCGGGGTAGATTACGTGTAGAGTATACATAAAATATTATTAAAAAAATGTGAATATCTCCAAATTATATAATAAAAAATTGTTTAAGACATGCAACTCTTTTCAATTTTAGAATATTTCGATTGGCTAATACATGATGACATGGAATTTGTATTAGGGTTGGTAGGACCATTTTTCAACCAAATTTCCCCTAATGTGTTCATTGTTCATTTACTCTACAACTATTGGATGATAATGATGCATTGATATAACACTTGCATATTGTGGTTACAAAGGATTGAATTGCTCTATTACTGATTCACCCCCCCTGGCATTAATCCAACACCACCATATTCCAGCTTGGAGGACTTTCTGCGTAGTGGCCTTTCCTTCAACATGACCCCCCGCAACTCCACTGTGTCACTCCCACAGTATGTCTTGTCTTTCATGATCTAAGACACATCCCTTGAGGATATTATCTAGGCCCAACTTATACAATTTCCCCATAATCAATTGATAGTCCATTGCTCTAAGCACTATATGACATTTCTAAGTTGCGGAGTACGTTTCTGGGCAAGATAATGTACTTAAGAATACTGCTATGTCTTCCATGTATACTTGTATGGCCTCAACCCAGAACAGGTCTACATCTGGGATTTGATCATCAACTACTCCGCCACTTTCTCCTGACTCTAATCTAGACAGGTGATCGGGCCCTACATTTCATCTTCCAGATTTAATGATCACTTCAAATGAAAATTCCTGAAACAGTAACAACCATGGACAAATTATTCCTTCCAGAACAGGTTTGTTAACTAGATATTTTATTGCAGAATGATCAGTAAACAAATTAAAATGAGATCCTAACAAATAATGTCTAAACTTATGTAGAGCGTAAATCATAGCTAATCCAAACCTTTATGTGGTTGTATAGTTGTGCTCAACTTGCGACAACTTCCTGATAGAAAAATAGATAGGATGATCCATGGCTCCATCTCCTGGTTGCGCTAAGATGGATCCCAGGGAAATAGATGATGTGTCTACGTTCACATGAAATTCGTTTTCCTAGTTCTGGAATATCATAATAGATGTTGTGCTAATATTTTCCTTCAGGATATCGAATTCTTTATCACACTCTGGAGTCCACTAGAACACTTTAGATTTCTTTAGTAGATTTTCTAGAGGTGCAGTAATGTTTGCATATATTCTAATAAACCTACGATAATACCATGTTACCATGTGTGCCCCAGCATGGAGCACAATTGCTTAGTGCTCGTAGGTGGAGGCATGTTCACAATAACTGCAACTTTGGTTTGGTCTAACGGTACTCCTTCTCGAAATACTATGTGGCCTAACAAATTTCCATGTGGCACACAGAAGATACACTTTATGAGGTTTAACTATATCTGCAATTATCTACATCTGTCAAACATCGGACATAATAGCGCTACATGTTCCTTTAGCAGACTTTATATCGTCCAATCATCCATATAAACTTCTATAAACTTGTGGATGAATTCTCAGAAAGTTGTTATTACAATCCAAGAAAAAAATGCATGGGTGTTCTTTAGGCCGAAGAGAATCACATTATATGAAAATGACCCCCATTATGTTATGAATGTGGTCTTATTTTTGTCTTCTTAAGTAATCCTTACTTGGTGATACCCAGAAAATCCATCTATAAATGAGTAAGATTCTTTCCCCGCAACTTGTTTTAGCACCTCAATAGTAAAAGGTGTTGGGAAAGGGTCATGCACACATGAAGAATTAAGGCTTCTGTAGTCTACATAGACCCTAATGTCCTATGTGCCTTTATTTCTCTGGATGACTATTGTTCGAACCCATTCTGCTTCTCCCACTGCAAAAATGAGTCCAGCTTCCAGCATCTTGTCTATTGCCCTCTTAACCTTCTCTTTCACTTTGGGGTTAAGGCGATATGGTATATTCCTTACACGCTTTGATCCTAGTTTTAGTTCAATTTTCATCTCTCCCATAGCTCCTTTAAGTCCTTTTAGCTTTGAAAATGCCTTTGGTAACAAGTCCTCATACTCTCGCAACAGGCTATGTATTTATTGGCTAGTTTGATCATCCCATTAATATCCTACCATAGCTATCTTAGGTTGTTTTGTGGTCCCTATATAGACTTTGCACAACTTTAATGGATAATTATAAGAACCATCAGTTTGGCTAGGTATAATGTTTTGTATTTCTATGCTTCCTTCTATTTCCTTAATGGCTAAGTTTCTCAATTCTTCTAAATCATTCGGTTTTCCAAATCCTTCTCAATCTTATAGAATTCTATAGGTCTCTTTTTCAAGTTTAGGTGAAGGTTAGACTGAATTTCTTGGCTATGCTTTGCACATACCACTAGGTCTGATTTATGTTCACCGGTATCTGTAAAAATGAATTCTTTAATTCTTTGCAGGACTACTTTAAGCTCAGGGCACTTAATTGTAAACAAGAAGTCCTTGCAAAATTGATCTACACACATTTTCCAGTGGCTGGTCTTTCTTATGGTTTCTTCATGTGTGTACCAAGATTTCGGAATTGGACATAGTGAATGGGGAAATACTTGAAACCACAAGCGAGGTGGTATTTCCACAACTTGCCACTGTCTTACGCATTATTCAATATGTTCTTTAGTATCGGACTGTCCATTGAACAGTTGCACAACTTGGAAATTCATCTGCATCTTTGATTCTAGATGCTCCTTATCTTGAAATCTATATCAGATATCTTGCTTCACATAGTCCCATTTCTCAACTAGGGCTTTGTGATTAGTCCACCATCTGACAGGGGTGACCTGAAGTGATAAATCCAACACTGAGATCCTTTGATCCTCTGCTATATTTTATTCCATGCTGACCAGAAAACTATCAAGTTCTGAGGTACCATCATTTATCAAGTGTTCTCTGACCTCAGTTCCAATCCATCTAGTTTCTCTAACAATTGCGCTTCTTCTTGAAAATATTTCATATGAACCTTGTTGCCAACTGTCAAATGCTAGTTCTGAATATTCGTCCACTAATTGTATGCTCCTCTAACTTACTGATCCATCAACAGTAGGATTTATGTAGTCTTTTCTCATTCCTACTATTAAATGAACAATTGATCCAAGTCTTCTCCCTCCATATTGTTGTCTGTTGGCTTTGTGTATCGAGGGCCTACATATGGATCCAAGGGTTGAACTACTTTTATTCTGTCTGCCTCAAATTTCATCATGTATTTATTTAGGTCAATCACCACATAGTTTTCATAATCCCAATCAATACCAATTAGTGTGGGATAAGGGTCCTTATCCCCCATGATTTTGATCACCTTAAAATCAGCTACAGTCTTCACTCCTGCAACATCTATTTCCACATTCTCCAGTCTTCCTATTGGAAAAATAATGGCCATTATTAGCTGGATTGGGGAATATGTCCACTGGGGTTTTCCTAATGCTTCCCAAGTATTTTTAGGAAGTATATTAACATCAGATCCTAGATCTAACATGACATAATTAATCTCAAACTCATGTAGTTGGGCTTCTAATCCAAACACTTTTCTAGTTCGTAGTTTCCTTCTTTGTACTCCCTGAGTATTCTTCTCAGGAAGATTAGTCCTTATTCTCATTTTTGGAGATTCTTCAGTTCCTAGGACTAGGTATAGTGCATTGCGCAACTTTTCTGTCAACTGGTCATTCTCGAGAATATCATAAAATAACTGAAACCAAAGGTCAACTACATTTTGTGACTGCTCTAGTTGTCTCATCGGGACTACAGGGTTTTTGAGTGTAGGAGGTGAAGTAGGGACTTGAGCGATCTTAGGGTAAACAATAGGCTGAGGGGGTTTCTCTTGCATCTCAGGGTTGGAGATATTCTGAAATACTTCTATGGAATTTTTAAAGAATACATTATGTTTTAAGGGATCATACCTGTCCTCCTTAGGTGCCTCTTTCTAGATCAGAGGTAAATTATCAGCATCTGCACCAGTATTTTCCCCTCCTCGAGTAACGATATTAAGGTTGGGAAATTGTCCTCTAATAACTCTCTTTATCTCTGAACTGATGAGGTTAGTTCCTGGTTGGCATACCTGATCTTCCCATTTTGCAATTAGTTCTGGGCAGTCTTCAGTTGCATGCCCATTGTTTCTGCAATGAGAGCACGATGGTCACCTTGGATGAGGACAATCTCTAGCCATGTGGCCTTGATCATCACAATTGTAGCATATACTTGGTCCTCTTCCCCTAGTCCTTCCTCCTATGAAATCTCCTCTAGATCCACCTCCTCAATCTCTTCCCAGTCCCTGAGGGGTTTCATTCACCCTGAATGATGTTCGATCCAGTCTGTCTGCAAGTTCATCCAACGCTCTACACTGATTTGTAGCATGTGTGGTAGATGCGCAAAACTCACAATGCACATTATTCAGTACTTTTGAATACTTTTGAATATTGGGGCATTGTCTTGGCCCATTCCCATGGATTCGAGAAATATAGCAATACACAATTGATGGTGCTGCTTGATTACCTGGAAAAGCATGATATGGGGTTGGGGTATGGAATGGTAAATTTGTGGATACTTGTGCAACTCCTCCGGTGGGTCTTGGTGAGGGTCCCATTGGACTATCAGGAGGTCCTATTCCCCTCATCCGTGGACATTCATTCACGAGATGTCCTTCTGCGTAGCATCCGGTACACCAGACTTGCGGTCATCATGGTCTGGGTATCGTCAATTCTTGAATCTTCTCTGTAAGCAGTGATATTTTCCCTTGTAGTTGCACCAACTTTGCATCTGTTGGGGGTCTGGTCACTCTTAGGCTCCCCAGATATCCTTTCATGGCTTTAATCTTCATTGATTGTTCCAAGGCATCTTCCAAAGTGGTTATCCATTGTTGCGTTAACGTAATCCATGTCAAAGGTAGCAATCCCTGGATATACCATTCTCTTTGATGTTCTTCATGGATTGGATGCGCAAACCTCCCTATATCATCTTTAAACTTCTGGCTATATTCCTAGGCTGATTCACCTTACCTTTGTTGAATTTTGCACAACTTAGATAGAGCTTGTCGTTCTGACTGAGGTATCTTAAACTCCACTATGAACTTTATTCATACCTTTTCAAGTGTAAACTCTTGACCTTGCACTCCTGATACTCTTAGATCAATGGCATTCATGCACCATTTGAGAGCATGACCTCTCAAAGCAGTATGGAAATCAACTAATTTATTTGCATCCAGAGCACCTCTCGACCTTTAGATTGCTTCACACAAGAACCATTGTTTCTCAACATCCTTGTCTCCTTACTCCAGAATTATGGGTATCGAGAAATCCAACCTCCCGCATTACCATCCATTGTTGATCTTACTGCTCCAACCAAAATAAAACCTAACGTTCATGATTGTGATCTACCAGGGGCTCCCAATATCCTCCTAGTATTTGCGCTTCCCGGTTGTGGTTGACTGACTGTCTGTAATGGAATAGAAATAGCATAAGAAGGTAGTATAGAATTTACCACTTGTATAGAAGACACTTGGGGTATGGGCGATTCGGGGTTGGTGCCACTGTCTTTAGGACGGGTTTCTTTGATATGATGGATCTCGTTCTCATCCTCTAGAGCAGTCTCTTCAATCGAATTCCTGATCTTCCCTAACATTAGGGTTGAATCTTCTATCTCTTCTTCAATATCCATGTCGACTTCCTTTTCCCTTGCTTCTACACCTTCTTCTCCTTGTCCACCCTCTTGGGGACTTCTTTCTCTCTGTGCTTCTCTCTCACTTAATGTTTGACTCACCATTCTTTACTATCTTCTCATATTTCACAATTCTTCCATCTGTTCTTCCTCTACTTCTTGGACTGTTTTACTGCTTTCTTTATCTTACAGCACCACCACTTCTCAACTATGGAGGCTCTTTAAAAGGCTTTCTCATCTCTTGAGTCCATATCTTATTTCTCCCTTATTTTTAAAAGAACCCTCTTCCCTTTCTCAAGCCATGACTCCACCCAAACTCACCCCACCCCAACAGAGGGTTTTTACGCTACCATCTATGTCGGGGACATAGTCAGCATCCCCTCTTCCATCAAGAAAACCTTTATCCATAGGGGAATTTCTCTCAACAGTATTCCCCTTGCGTATTTCTTGAAATCCGCTTTTTCCCATGAAAACAATTGGTGATTCTCAGCTGTAAACTCGATGATGTATCCTTGCAATGTTGAATTGACCCAGAAATTGATTTCTCGCGTTACTGGACGATCCAACCAATGAAGTGCTGCGATATTTTTTGTATCCCAAGCACAGGTCTTCTTGACTCATTCTTGGAATTCCAGAGCTTCTTGGAGCCTATCTATCCAGTCGAAAAGTTCTTCCGAGAACTTAACCCAGAATATCTCATACTGGTCACTCAATATTTCTGAGTAAAAGACTACCTCCCGTGTATCTTTCATAGATTTTCCTCTCAACTCTGCTTCTTTCCATATAAGGAGTCACAATTTCTCTCCCACCACTAGTGAATATGAGATCTGTGAATCCGTGGAAGCATTCTCCCTACAGGTTCCCTCTTAACATAGGTTCCAGCAATGAAACCATTTTGTTGGCGCAAAATCGATCAGACCAGGGTCCTTCTCATGTTACCAACAAAAGGCACCGAGTAGTCTAGAGCATTGGCATTTTCATCTCCTCCGAAGAGAATAATTCTCACCCAAAGAGAAACCAAGACAAGAAGATAGGGAAGGGAAAGGAGAATACTTAGGTGGGTTTCCAGAACCTTCAAGATTCACCATGATCTTGCGTAATATAGATTAACCATAGAACTAATCTAAACTTGTTCATAACTGGAAATAATGACACTCAAGTTGCGAAAGTACTTGTAAACAGAGACAAAATATTGATCTTATCAAGAATAAAGAACTATTGTAAGGAGACAATTCATAAGCACACACATAGAATGACACCAACACAATTTGGCCACATGGAAGAGATAAGTAGTATGAATTCTTGAACCATCCCAACAACCAATCTGAATACATCAATTTTAATATGGAAACAACGGAAAATGGTCGACTACCTTTTTCTGGATGTCTTGGCTTCTAAGAAATATGATATCTCTATGTCCCATCAATTTTATCGAAAGAAGACACATACTAATAGATATCTCAATGATAACTCTCACTATCATCCTACATAGAAGATTGGCATCATCATTACTATTGCAACTCAAGTTTTTAATGTTTCCAATGAAAAACACTTGGACTAAGTAATAAAACATATCTTTGATGTGTTCAAGAAAAATGGCTACCATGAGATCCAAATAAAGAAAATCATCCACAAAGCACAACAAAGGAAGAGACGAACACATGATAATCAAACACAATGCTAGGATTTTTGGGGGGCAAACAATTCGACCGAATTGACCAAATTGGCAAATTTTCAAATTTAATTCATCGATTCAGCTGAATTTGGTAACTATGGCCGAATTTGGTCACATAATCCAATCACCCGCAATTTGTTTGTTATTATAGAAGTAGTTTGTAACAAAAATACACCATAGTTAACCCTAGTATCTACCACTACAATAAACAAATGAACCTATGCTTAAAGGACTCTTGGAAAAACTCCAGTCCTCTAGAATGCCCTCGTTGTCCTTCTGTAAGCTCCCCTTTGTCCTTGGTCTGCACTATGCTAATAGATCTAGGGTTCGACCCTTCTCCAGGAAGCAATTTCAAGGTTCAACCCTCCTCACAAGGGTTTCTAGGGATGGAATGACACCTCAGAACCTCCTTTCAAAGTTTGAATAACCCCACCAAACCCTCAAGCAACATCTACAAGGACTGTAGCAACCCTTGGCCTGTATGGTAGTGACAATGAATCTTCCTCATCTCAAAAACAAAGTGTGGATTTCTAGCTGGTAAATTATGCTCCTTCAGTGCACCTTTCTGCAACCTCTGAACCTCTAAATAAGCACATATAGGTATTTTACTTCCGTCCCAGCTGACCTCAATGCATTAAAACACGCCAAATAATGTTTGTAATGTGAAGCGTGTAAATGCATGAATATTTATTCAATAAAATATTTCCTTCATTTATTATAATTATTGGATAATGGGATAGAACATTAATTCAATGCTCGATAACCAATACAATTTTGAATTTTGGGCAGCCAAGGCAGAGATTACGTGTAGAGTATACACAATATATTATTAAAAAAATGTGACTATCTCCAAATTATATAATAAAAAATTGTTTAAGACATGCAACTCTTTTCAATTTTAGAATATTTCGATTGGCTAATACATGATGACATGGAATTTGTATTAGGGTTGGTAGGATCATTTTTCAACCAAATTTCCCCTAATGTGTTCATTGTTTATTTACTCTGCAACTATTGGATGATAATCATACATTGATATAACACTTGCATATTGTGGTTAAAAAGGATTGAATTGCTCTATTACTGATTCACCCCCCCTGTCATTAATCCAACACCACCATATTCCAGCTTGGAGGACTTTCTGCGCAGTGGCCTTTCCTCCAACATGACCCCCCGCAACTCCACTGTGTCACTCCCACAGTATGTCTTGTCTCTCATGATCTAAGACACATCCCTTGAGGATATTATCTAGGCCCAACTTATACAATTTCCCCATAATCAATTGATAGTCCATTGCTCTAAGCACGATATGATGTTTCTGAGTTGCGGAGTATGTTTTCGGGCAGGATCATGTACTTAAGAATACTTCTATGTCTTCCATGTATAATTGTATGGCCTCAACCCAGAACAGGTCTACATCTGGGATTTGATCATCAACTACTCCGCCACTTTCTCCTGACTCTAATCTAGACAGCTGATCGGGTCCCGCATTTCATCTTCCAGGTTTAATGATCACTTCAAATGAAAATTCTTGAAACAGTAACAACCATGGACAAATTATTCCTTCCAGAACAGGTTTGTTAACTAGATATTTTAGTGCAGAATGATTAGTAAACAACTTAAATGAGATCCTAACAAATAATGTCTAAACTTATGTAGAGCGTAAATCATAGCTAATCCAAACCTTTATGTGGTTGTATAGTTGTGCTCAACTTGCGACAACTTCCTGATAGCAAAATACATAGGATGATCCATCGCTCCATCTCCTGGTTGCACTAAGATGGATCCCAGGGAAATAGTTGATGTGTCTACATTCACATGAAATTCGTTTTCCTAGTTCTGGAATATCATAATAGGTGTTGTGCTAAGATTTCCTTCAGGATATCGAATGCTTTATCACACTCTGGAGTCCACTAAAACACTTCAGATTTCTTTAGTAGATTTTCTAGAGGTGCAGTAATGTTTGCATATCTTCTGATAAACCTATGGTAATACCATGTTACCATGTGTGCCCCAGCATGGAGCACAATTGCTTAGCACTCGTAGGTGGAGGCATGTTCACAATAAATGCAACTTTGGTTGGGTCTAACGGTACTCCTTCTCGAAATACTATGTGGCCTAACAAATTTCCATGTGGCACACAAAAGATACACTTTATGAGGTTTAACTATATCTACAATTATCTAGATCTGTCAAACATCAGACATAATAGCACTAAATGTTCCTTCAGCAGACTTTATATCGTCCAATCATCCATATAAAATTCTATAAACTTGTGGATGAATTCTCAGAAAGTTGTTATTACAATCTAGGAAAAAAATGCCTGGGTGTTCTTTAGGCCGAAGGGAATCACACTATATGAAAATGACCCCTATTATGTTATGAATGTGGTCTTATTTTTGTCTTCTTAAGTAATCCTTACTTGGTGATACCCAGAAAATCCATCTATAAATGAGTAAGATTCTTTCCCCGCAACTTGTTTTAGCACCTCAACAGTAAAAGGTATTGGGAAAGGGTCATGCACACATGAAGAATTAAGGCTTCTGTAGACTACATATACCCTAATGTCCTATGTGCCTTTCTTTCTCTGGATGACTATTGGTCGAACCCATTCTACTTTTCCCACTACAAAAATAAGACAGAATATAAAACTTTCCCTAAGTTTTAATTGTCAAGCATACTAACTAACAAGAGATAAATGGTATACCTTTTAAACACCATTTTTCCTCTATAGTTTCATCCTCGCTCCATTCCAAGGCTTATGGGATTCTGAACCTATAAAAAGACACAATCCAACGAAGTGAAAGCAACAACGTATACTCAACAAAACCTATGTATGTGATCAAGGAGTCATACAATAAAATAAGACCAATTTTATGGGAAATAAATATATCACTGTATTAAAGATATGAAAAGGAGAATACAACCAATGCCTTGATGTCGTAAGTTCCCTTCCAATTGTTCCTTGATTCCCATACACTTCTTGCTCCAAGGATTTTGAGACCAACAATCTATCTTGACAAAGCAAAGCCCAAAGCTACAAAAATTACTAAAGCTCACACCAAAAGCTAGCCAACTCAATCCAACTAAATTTTCCCATGAGAACTCTTCTCCTTTTATAATCTGAAAAGGATAGGGTGAGGAGGCTAGGATGATCCCAAGAGATCAGGGATGTGACTCATATCCAAACCGATCGGAGGCCAACTCACCCTCGAAGCTTCTATTATAGAAGAATCGAGAAGATTTTATTTTTCCTTCGTACAAAAATCATCAAACCCTTAATACTGAGAAAACTGTGATGATGTCACAAGCCACTATGGTGCAACCTATGATGATCCTAGATCGTCACACCCTTAACACTAAGAAAGGTGCGGTGATCCCTTTTTCTAAGGTTTTTGACAAAGGAAAATTATAATTCCATCTCTCTGGGAAAATGTATCTTCATTCTTCTTCAGGGATTCGGGCCATTGATCCTTCTCAAGACAAAGGATAGGTTTACATCATTCACAGTCATAGATGTGAAAAAAATAATGTGTAACATAGATCCCCCCAAAGTATGAAGTTAGAATAGAGTGATAGCTAAAATACTTTATTGAGTGTGTGTAGGGAACAAGGAACATGTCAGTCGGAAACCTGCCAACAAGTAAGGAAATACAGTACAATAATATCTTCATCATTGAGGTAGGCATTCCCATACTCAGAATACAAATGTATCAAAGCATAAATGCCAACATGCAAAGATCCATGTCAAGTGAGACAAGTCATGGCCACCAAACATACACTATCAATCCATGCCATTATGACTCAAATCTTAACATAGCCACCAAAAATACATTGTGGATCTATGTGTTAAAGACTCAGATTTGAACACAGCCATGAGACATACACTGTGGATCTATGCAACAATACAATATGAATATACTCCAACGCAACTTAAATCTATTAAAAAATATCCAGGGTCTTCATCTCGACCACTTTATAGTACGAATCTAACCATACGAATATATGTGTTGAAGTCGAACATGGGTGAAACCACTTGATTACCGATCATTAATGAATACCATTAACAAGTGTGAGGGGAATCACCATTAATGTCAATGAATCCCAAGGTATACTAGTACAATCCAATGGATGTGAATGTATGAGTTGAAGTCGAACACTCGATGGAATCTTCCAATCACGGGTCAATAATGAAAACCCACTATCAAAAGAAAGGAAACCTGCCATTAAGGCATTCAAGTTCCAAGGTACTAATTAGTTTCTAAGTCTTGTTCCCAGATAATTTTCTGAAGTCGACAAGAAAAGACTCGTAACAGGAGGGCTTTCATGTATCCCCCATCAATGACACGAAATATGTAAAATATTTGAGGTAGATCAGAGTATGAAGTGATTCGAAACTAACACAGGGATGGTTGACATGGTAGAAGATTTATAACTACAGATGGTCAACTCGATAGAAGGCTCGTTTAGGTTGGACTTCTCTTGAACATATGAACGACACGATAATGGTCTTGGCAGCATTGACTCAAGGATGACCCAACATATGAATTTGTGGATGGTCAGACAAGAGACAAATGGATTTCCTAACCTGGATACAATTATGAAGGGGGGTGTCATGTTCAAGAGTGACTATTACTGCCACTAACACAAATATAGAGACACAATTCTTTCCTATTTTTCCCCAACCATTTCTAGCGAGCACCTCTTTATTTTTATGCAAGCTTGAGGAGGATAACATATGCTTTTTAACATAAGCTCATCCTTCAGACAAGTCCCTCGGAGTATGTTTAATGAACCCTAAGAAGGAGTGGTTCGATCCCATATGGGTATTTTGATGTTTGTTTAATGAGTCCAAAGAGAGAAATCTCAGGGGTTTTTCAATTTTAGAGAGTCTGAAAAACACTTAAAGAGAACTCCATCAGGTCCTTTTTCATAGATTAATATGATGAGACCGAAAAAGTGATAATCTACCGCTCATTAGATGTTTTCTTCAAATACTTTTATAAGCGTGAAAAGAACAATGTCGCTCGGCAATATTTTCATGTTTAGAGAGTCTAAAAAGAGCTTAAAGGGAACTCCAGAGGGTTCATTTTTCGTATAACCTTTACAAGTCTGAAAAAGTGATAAACATTTACTCGGTTACATTCTCATTGATTTATGAGCATGAGAAAGAACAAATACTAAGCTCGGTATTGTTTTCATTTTTACGCAAGCTTAAAACAAAACAAAACTATGCTTGGAATAGATTTTATTTTTTCACAAGATTAAAACTAAACAAAACTATGCTTGGACCTGGTTTCATTTTTACATAAGCTTGAACCAGAGGAAACTATGCTTGAGGCTTCCCAACGCATAATACAGGGATGGTTGGTACTTATCCCCTATCTTAAGAAGCTAGAGACTTAAGTTCAACATGAAGTCCAGAGGATGTAATAATTGCCCCCCAAGCTTCATTTCGTCCGACTACAAAGGAGAATGAAATGAAGATTCAAATAGTAGATGAAGGACTTGACTCAAACAGAGAAGGGGAAAAATCTATTTCATTTTTTAATGAGATTGACATGGGAATATGAACTATGCTCAAGAATCTAGGTTCAATCCCTAGACCTCTGTTTCATTTTTAAATGATCTTGACATGGGAGAAGAACTATGCTTGTAACCTTTGTTTCATTTTTTAATGAGGTTTCCACAGGGATGCAAAAACTATCCTCGCAGCTAGTTTCATTTTTTAATGAGCTTGAAATCATAAAACCATGCTCAAAGCTCTCTTCTTGATCATGTCTTCCAAGAGGACAATGCTCTGGAAGGACACCATGTCAAGGGACACAACTAGATCATGGCTTCCAAGAGATCTTCACTGGACGAAAGAACAACATTCTAGAAAGACACAATGTTGAGGGTCGCGATAGGAGTAAAGATATCAAGCTCTAAATACCCTATCAAAGAGATAACCATGTCAAATATCAGATCTAGGTCATAGGGGACTGAGCTCACATTGAGAGACTCATCTTCATCAACATCTAAAGGCATGGGAGACAACACCACATAATTGACCTATGGTGGGTGATATTGTCTGCATATACGAACCATTTAGGGAGGTCATTGAGTCAGGACCAACGAATGAAAGTTGATCAATAGTCACAATTCTTCCATCATGAGGGAAATATATCACACGAAAAAGAGTGGACACAATAGTTTTCATGGCATAGACATAATATCGCCCAAGCATTAAATCGAGATCTAAGGGGTCTTGGACTACTATGATGTCAATAAAGACAGTTTTCCCTCCCAAAGTTGTAGGAAACTGAGGAAGGGTCCCTAAAGGCTGATTGGTTCTTCTGTTAAAAGCTAAGAGACTCTGTGTAACCGGCACAAGCCGAGGATAACCCAAATCTTGCCAAGCAATAGAGGACAAAATACTAAAGGACGAACCTTTGTCTATCAACTTCTGAGGAACATCCTGACCACAAAATTGTACTGTAATCTTGAAAGGAATGTGAGAGGGAAGATGAGGTCCAGCGCACCCCAATCAAAAAGGATGGCCTCATTACTTGGAGGAGGTTCCATGGGATAACGATGAATTCCCCCTAGCATGGTATATTTTGTATCAACGAGAAAAACGTGGGCAACATCCTGTTTACTCTCTAGCAGGAGAATAGGATCGACTGATAATGACATCAAATTGAACACTTGGGTTTCATTCTCCAAGGGGAGAATGGGGTCGACAGGTGGAAATGGATCGACCACTTGGGTTGCACTCTCTAACGGGAGAGTGGGATCAACCGAGGATGAAATCATATCGACCACTTTATCAACTGGTTCAACAAAGGATGTGACCAGATTGACTATCTGATCAACCAGACTGATCGACAAACAGACTGTATTGATCAGTCCATCAACTATAGGTGGGTTGAGAGTAAGGCTACGATAAGCAGCCGAAAGTTGAGGATGGGAAACACACATGTCTTCTAGTAATTTTGAGGCTTCATCCATACCATGGAAAATGTGAGTTTGATGAATCCCTCCACATAACATACACGATAAATTGACTCTACTTTTCTTCTTCCCAATGATATCTTGACTAGTTGATGGGAGGTCATCAGCATGTTGTTTAGAGGCTGACAACATGGGTGGGCGAGGGTGTGTAGACCATGCTTCTATAACATTGGATACACCAGGGAAATCCTTAAGAAGATGGCTACCCTTACAAATCATGCAAGGGTACTTGGGATTATGGGTTGTTTGGGTGATCTTGACATCATCAACCCTCCCATCATGATTAACTATAACCAGTTGTTTGCCAACATGTCTGACAGTGGTTGGAATTGTGGACCCTTGCTTATTTTTCTTCTTCTTCTTATTCATCGGGTTACTAGCTTCAGATCTTTCACTCGACGAAGAAGATGAAACGGAAGAATACCTTGCAGGTGACGAAGGCGAATAATATCTTACTAGTGAATAAGGTGAAGGATCAACATGAAGTTGATGTTCTTGGGGGGAAGTGCTTGTAAATGAAGCACTAGCTGCATTCGGGATTACCTGAGTGGAAAACAAAAATATCGTTAATCCAATTGTGAGACCTGGAAGGTTCAAAGTAGCGATGTGTGGAGGAGCAACATTTCCATAAGAAGGAAAAACAAAAGGCTCCCTCGGAGCAGGGGTTGCTTTATTCGTCATTCTGGGAATTGACACCATAAAAAAAAATCCCAACCTAGAGTTTGCTAGGGAAAAAATAAACAACACACGCTAAACATATAGTAAGAAAGCAAGAAAACAAAACCTTCTCACAATGAGCACACTAGTTGGTGATGAAATCCAACATCGCGGGAACAATGTAAGAAGGGGTTGAGATAGAGAGGGTGGAAAAATTACATTGACAACCTGCTTAACGGACTTACACCCTGGTGTAAGCTCCCACACATAATCGTAGGTATACCCTCCAAGGATCCCCAGTGAGTTTTTCCAACGTCGATTCCAGGTACTGTAAAGACTTGCCTCTCCATAGTCACCTCGTGTAAAGACCCTAAAGAGATAAGACACTAAGGTTACCAATTACGAGAATGATGTCTGGGAAAACAGTCGATAGTCCGATCCATGCGCAAAGGTAGGGTATCTAATCCCAAAATCAACTCGAGAAGGTCCCCACAGGATTTTCTTCTCAAGTGACCCCCAATAATATGCGCAATATCTACACTAAGACCAACAAAGCATGGTGAGTAACTCTGTCAGTCCTAATGCAACCTCATGATTTACCCTTTTGTTAGAAGGGATTCCCAGGAAAAAATGTAGCAAGTGGATTTGAACTCTCCCTATTACAAGATACTATGTTTGTTTTCATATTTGGAAAGTTATCTTTCACACCTATTCCAAAGCCCTACAACTAATCTAATGTAGGTATGCTACCAGAAAATATAAAAATGTCTAATCAATTTTTATAAGCGCTTTATTTTAAGGTTGTTGTTTACTCAAGAGGAAAAATGGCATGGACTAAATGATGTTTTGACCGACTCTAAAAAATGCAAAGAAATGAGAATGCAAATATTTCACTTCGATGAAAGCTATATTACGAGAAGGAGAAAACATTTATCATTCCCAGATGCACAATGTCCCAAAATTTTATTAAACTCATCAATATCAAGATCTTCAAGAAATGAGCCAAAGAGACTGTACACCAATACACGATTCTTGGCCCCCAATCTAATGCACAACAAGAATTCAAGACCAAAAAGGCCAAAAACCATGCAATTTCACTACTTCAAATGTAAGGATGCCCCCAATCTAATGCACAACAAGAAAACAATTTTTCTTATATCAAAGATAGCTAAAATAAAATTCAAATTTTTCAAGCTCACTGTAATCAAACCCAACAAATCACCCCAAAACGATATCTCATATCTGGGCAAGAAAAACCATCAAAAAGCATTTTTTTCCACAATCGTCACAGGTTGTAGGATTAACACAATGAGACGATCCTTGATCGTCGTAGGCTAGAGAAAAATATAGTGTCACGATGTCTCAATGTGTCTAAAGGCAGAGTGCGTTGATCCTAGATCATTGCAGTGTCTCTCAAAGTAGGGTGTGACGATCAAAGGAAAAAAATAAAAAATAAAAAGCATGAAGGTTTTCCAGTGAAATTAAAGAGTCAAAGAGTCAATCTGGATCTCCCAATGACTTAGAAACAAAACCCATGAAATCAAATCAAGAAATAAAAACAAAGTAGGAAAACAATTTGTTCCCCAGTATGGTCGCCAATTTTTTTATCGAACAAATCGATAAGTGCATACACAAACATATCTCCCTAGTTTCACCACGAAACTAGAACAAAATAAGACAGAATATAAAACATTCCCTAAGTTTTAATTATCAAGCATACTAACTAACAAGAGATAAATGGCATACCTTTTAAACATTGTTTGTCCTCGCTAGTGTCATCCTCGCTCCATTACAAGGCTTATGGGATGTTGAACCTATAAAAAGACACATTCCAACAAATTGAAAGCAACAACGTATACCCAACAAAACCCATGTATGTGATCAAGGAGTCACACAATAAAATAAGACCAATTTTATGGGACATAAATATATTAATGTATTAAATATATGAAATGGAGAATACAACCAATGCCTTGATATTGTAAGGTCCCTTCCAATAGTTCCTTGCTTCCCATACACTTCTTTCTCCATGGATTCTGAGACCAACAATCTATCTTGACAAACCAAAGCCCAAAGCTACAAAAATTACTCAAGCTCACACCAAAAGCTAGCCAACTCAATCCAACTAACTTTTCCCATGAGAACTCTTTTCTCTTATAAGCTGAAAAGGATAGGGTGAGGAGGTTAGGATGATCCCAAGAGATGAGGGATGCGACTCAGATCCAAACCGATCAGAGACAAACTCACCCTCAAATTTTCTATTCTATAAGAATCGAGAAGATGCTCTTTTTCCTTCGTACAAAAATCGTTGCACCCTTAACACTAAGCAAGGTGCGATGATCCCTTTTTCTAAGTTTTTTGACAAAGGAAA
>JZKD02S0596832.1:77827-88195 GCA_000966675.3 Picea glauca | reverse complement strand
ATCTCATCCTTCAGACAAGTCCCTCGGAGTATGTTTAATGAACCCTAAGAAGGAGTGGTTCGATCCCATATGGGTATTTCGATGTTTGTTTAATGAGTCCAAAGAGAGAAATCTCAGGGGTTTTTCAATTTTAGAGAGCTTGAAAAACACTTAAAGAGAACTCCATCAAGTCCTTTTTCGTAGATTAATATGATGAGACCAAAAAAGTGATAATGTACCGCTCATTAGATGTTTTCTTCAGATACTTTTATAAGCGTGAAAAGAACAATGTCGCTCGGCAATATTTTCATGTTTAGAGAGTCTAAAAAGAGCTTAAAGGGAGCTCCAGAGGGTTCATTTTTCGTATAACCTTTACGAGTCTGAAAAAGTGATAAATGTTTACTCAGTTACATTCTCATTAATTTAAGAGCATGAGAAAGAAAAAATACTAAGCTCGGTATTGTTTTCATTTTTACGCAAGCTTAAAACAAAATAAAACTATGCTTGGGATAGATTTTATTTTTTCACAAGATTAAAACTAAACAAAACTATGCTTGGACCTGGTTTCATTTTTACATAAGCTTGAACCAGAGCAAACTATGCCCGAGGCTTCCCAACACATAATGTAGGGATGGTTGGTACTTATCCCCTATCTTAAGAAGCTAGAGACTTAACTTCAACATGAAGTCCAGAGGATGTAAGCATTGCCCCCCAAGCTTCATTTCATCCGACTGCAAAGGAGAATGAAATGAAGCTTCAAATAGTAGACGAAGGACTTGACTCAAACAGAGAAGGGGAAAAATCTATTTCATTTTTTAATGAGATTGACACAGGAATATGAACTATGATCGAGAATCTAGGTTCAATCCCTAGACCTCTGTTTCATTTTTAAATGATCTTGACACGGGAGAAGAACTATGCTCGTAACCTTTGTTTCATTTTTTAATGAGGTTTCCACAGGTATGCAAAAACTATCCTCACAGCTAGTTTCATTTTTTAACGAGCTTGAAATCATAAAACCATGCTCAAAGCTCTCTTCTTGATCATGTCTTCCAAGAGGACAATGCTCTGGAAGGACACCATGTCAAGGGACAAAACTAGATCATGGCTTCCAAGAGATCTTCACTGGATGGAAGAACAACATTCTAGAAAGACACCATGTTGAGGGTCGCGACAGGAGTAAAGATATCAAGCTCTAAATACCCTATCGAAGAGATAACCATGTCAACTATCATATCTAGATCATAGGGGACTGAGCTCACATTGAGAGACTTATCTTCATCAAAAACTAAAGGCATGTGAGACAACGCCACATAATTGATCTATGGTGGGTGATATTGTCTGCATATACGAACCATTTAGGGAGGTCATTGAGTTAGGACCAACGAATGAAAGTTGATCAATAGTCACAATTCTTCCATCGTGAGGGAAATATATCACATGAAAAAGAGTGGACACAATAGTTTTCATGGCATAGACATAATATCGCCCAAGCATTAAATCGATATCTAAGGGGTCTTGGACTACTATGATGTCGAGAAAGACAGTTTTCCCTCCCAAAGTTATAGGAAACTGAGGAAGTGTCCCTAAAGGTTGATTGGTTCTTCTGTTAAAAGCTAAGAGACTCTGTGTAACCGGCACTAGCTGAGGATAACCCAAATCTTGCCAAGCAATAGAGGACAAAATACTAATGGACGAACCTTCGTCTATCAGCGTCTGAGGAATGTCCCGACCACAAACTTGTACTGTAATCTTGAAAGGAATGTGAGATGGAAGATGAGGTCTAGTTAGCACACCCCAATAAAAAAGGATGGCCTCATTACTTGGAGGAGGTTCCATGGGATAAGGAGGAATTCCCCCTAGCACGGTATATTTTGTATCAACGAGAAAAACATGGGCAACATCATGTTTACTCTCTAGCAGGAGAATAGGATCGACTGATAATGAAATCAAATTGAACACTTGGGTTTTATTCTCCAAGGGGAGAATGGGGTTGACAGGTAGAAATGGATCGATCGCTTGGGTTGCACTCTCTAATGGGAGAGTGGGATCGACAGAGGATGAAATTGGATCGACCACTTTATCAACTAGTTCAACAAAGGATGTGACCAGATTGACTACCTGATCAACCAGATTGACCGACAAACAGATTGTATTGATCATTCCATCAACTACAAGTGGGTTGAGAATAAGGCTACGGTAAGCAGCCGAAAGTTGAGGATGGGAAACACACATGTCTTGTAGTAATTTTGAGGCTTCATCCATATGAGGGAAAATGTGAGTTTGATGAATCCCTCCACATAAAATACACGATAACTTGACTCTACTTTTCTTCTTTCCAACGATATCCCGACTAGTTGATGGGAGGTCATCAACATGTTGTTTATAGGCTGACAACATGGGTTGGCGAGGGTGTGTAGACCATGCTTCTATAACATTGGATACACCAGGGAAATCCTTAAGAAGATGGATACCCTTACAAATAATGCAAGGGTACTTGGGCTTATGGGTTGTTTGGGTGATCTTGACATCATCAACACTCCCAACATGATTAACTGTAACTAGTTGTTTTCCAACATGTCTGACAGTGGTTGGAATTGTGGACCCTTGCTTATTTTTCTTMTTCTTAATCTTCCTTTTCTTCTTCTTCTTATTCATCGGGTTACTAGCTTCAGAGCTTTCACTTGGTGAAGAAGATGAAATGGAAGAAGAGCTTGCAGGTGACGAAGGAAAATAATATCTTACTAGTAAATAAGGTGAAGGATCAACATGAAGTTGATGTTCTTGGGGGGAAGTGCTTGCAAATGAAGCACTAGCTGCATTCAGGATTACCTGAGTGGAAAAAAAAAATATCGGTAATCCAATTGTGAGACTTGGAAGGTTCAAAGTAGCGATGTGTGGAGGACCAACATTTCCATAAGAAGGAAAAACAAAAGGCTCCCCAGGAGAAGGGGTTGCTTCATTCGTCATTTTGGGAACTGACGCCATAAAAACAAATCCCAACCTAGAGTTTGCNATCTCCCTAGTTTCACCCCGAAACTAGAACAAAATAAGACAGAATATAAAACTTTCCCTAAGTTTTAATTGTCAAGCATACTAACTAACAAGAGATAAATGGTATACCTTTTAAATATCGTTTTTCCTCTATAGTGTCATCCTCTCTCCATTACAAGGCTTATGGGATGCTGAACCTGTAAAAAGACACAAGCCAACGAAGTGAAAGCAACAACGTATACTCAACAAAACCTATGTATGTGATCAAGGAGTCATACAATAAAATAAGACCAATTTTATGGGAAATAAATATATCACTGTATTAAAGATATGAAAAGGAGAATACAACCAATGCTTTGATGTTGTAAGTTCCCTTTCAACTGTTCCTTGATTCCTATACACTTCTTGCTCCAAGGATTCTGAGACCAACAATCTATCTTGACAAAGCAAATCCCAAAGCTACAAAAATTACTCAAGCTCACACCAAAAGCTAGCCAACTCAATCCATCTAAATTTTCCCATGAGAACTCTTCTCCTTTTATAATCTGAAAATGATAGGGTGAGGAGGCTAGGATGATCCCAAGAGATCAAGGATGTGAATCATATCCAAACCGATCAGAGGCCAACTCACCCTCGAAGCTTCTATTATAGAAGAATCGAGAAGATTTTATTTTTCCTTTGTACAAAAATCATCAAACCCTTAATACTGAGAAAATTGTGATGATGTCACAAGCCACTGTGGTGCAACCTGCAATTATCCTAGATCGTCACACCCTTAACACTAATCAAGGTGCGGTGATCCCTTTTTCTAAGGTTTTTGACAAAGGAAAATTATAATTCCATCTCTCTAGGAAAATGTATCTTCATTCTTCTTCAGGGATTCGAGCCATTGATCCTTCTCAAGACAAAGGATAGGTTTACATCATTCACGGTCATAGGGGTGAAAAAAATAATGTGTAACATAGATCCCCCCAAAGTATGAAGTTAGAATAGAGTGATAGCTAAAATACTTTATCGAGTGTGTGTAGGGAACAAGGAACATGTCAGTCGGAAACCTGCCAACAAGTAAGGAAATACAATACAATAATATCTTCATCATTGAGGTAGGCATTTCCATACTCAGAATACAAATGTCTCAAAGCATAAATTCCAACATGCAAAGATCCATTTCAAGTAAGACATGTCATGGCCACCAAACATACACTATCCATGTCATTATGACTCAAATCTGAACATAGCCACCAAAAATACATTGTGGATCTATGTGTTAAAGACTCAGATTTGAACACAGCCATGAGACATACACTGTGGATCTATGCAACAATACAATATGAATATACTCCAACACAACTTGAATCTATTAAAAAATATCCAGCGTCTTCATCTCCACCACTTTATAGTACGAATCTAACCATACGAATATATGTGTTGAAGTCGAACATGGGTGAAACGACTTGATTACCGGTCATTAATGAATACATTAACAAGTGCAATGGGAATCACCATTAATGTCAATGACTCCCAAGGTACACTAGTACAATCCAACGGATGTGAATGTATGAGTTGAAGTCGAACACTCGATGGAATATTCCAATCATAGGTCAATAATGAAAACCCACTATCGAAAGAAAGGAAACCTGCCATTAAGGCATTCAAGTTCCAAGGTACTAATTAGTTTCTAAGACTTGTTCCCAGATAATTTTCTGAAATCGACAAGAAAAGAATCGTAACAGGAGGGCTTTGATGTATCCCCCATCAATGACACGAAATATGTAAAATATTTGAGGTAGATCAGAGTATGAAGTGATTCAAAAATAACACAGGGATGGCTGACATGGTAGAAGATTTATAACTATAGATGGTCGACTCGATAGAAGGCTCGTTTAGGTTGGACTTCTCTTGAACATATGAACGACACAATAATGGTCTTGGCAACATTGACTCAAGGATGACCCAACATATGAATTTGTGGATGGTCAAAAGAGAGACAAATGGATTTCCCAACTTGGATACAATTATAAAGGGGGGTGTCATGTTCAAGAGTGACTATTACTGCCACTAACACAAATACAGAGACACAATTCTTTCCTAATTTTTCCCAACCATTTCTAGCGAGCACCTCTTTATTTTTACGCAAGCTTGAGGAGGATAACATATGCTTGTTGACGTAAGCTCATCCTTCAGACAAGTCCCTCAAAGTATGTTTAATGAACCCTAAGAAGGAGTGGTTCGATCCCATATGGGTATTTCGATGTTTGTTTAATGAGTCCAAAGAGAGAAATCTCAGGGGTTTTTCAATTTTAGAGAGTCTGAAAAACACTTAAAGAGAACTCCATCATGTCCTTTTTCGTAGATTAATATGATGAGACCGAAAAAGTGATAATCTACCGCTCATTAGATGTTTTCTTCAAATACTTTTATAAGCATGAAAAGAACAATGTCGCTCGGCAATATTTTCATGTTTAGAGAGTCTAAAAAGAGCTTAAAGGGAACTCCAGAGGGTTCATTTCTCGTATAACCTTTACGAGTCTGAAAAAGTGATAAATGTTTATTCGGTTACATTCTCATTGATTTATGAGCATGAGAAAGAACAAATACTAAGCTCGGTATTGTTTTCATTTTTACGCAATCTTAAAACAAAACAAAACTATGCTTGGGATAGATTTTATTTTTTCACAAGATTAAAACTAAACAAAACTATGCTTGGACCTGGTTTCATTTTTACATAATCTTGAACCAGAGGAAACTATGCTTGAGACTTCCCAACGCATAATACAGGGATGGTTGGTACTTATCCCCTATCTTAAGAAGCTAGAGACTTAACTTCAACATGAAGTCCAGAGGATGTAAGCATTGCCCCCCAAGCTTCATTTTGTCCGACTACAAAGGAGAATGAAATGAAGCATCAAATAGTAGACGAAGGACTTGACTCAAACAGAGAAGGGGAAAAATCTATTTCATTTTTTAATGAGATTGACACAGGAATATGAACTATGCTTGAGAATATAGGTTCAATCCCTAGACCTCTGTTTCATTTTTAAATGATATTGACACAGTAGAAGAACTATGCTCGTAACCTTTGTTTCATTTTTTAATGAGGTTTCCACAGAGATGCAAAAACTAGCCTCGCAGCTAGCTTCATCTTTTAACAAGATTGAAATCATAAAACCATGCTCAAAGCTCTCTTCTTAATCATGTCTTCCAAGAGGACAATGCTCTGGAAGGACACCATGTCAAGGGACAAAACTAGATCATGGCTTACAAGAGATCTTCACTGGATGGAAGAACAACATTCTGGAAAGACACCATGTTGAGGGTTGCGATAGGAGTAAAGATATCAAGCTCTAAATACCCTATCAAAGAGATAACCATTTCAACTATCAGATCTAGGTCATAGGGGACTGATCTCACATTGAGAGACTCATCTTCATCAAAAAACAAAGGCATGGGAGACAACGCCACATAATTGACCTATGGTGGGTGATATTGTCTGCATGTACGAACCGTTTAGGGAGGTCATTGAGTCAAGACCAACGAATGAAAGTTGATCAATAGTCACAATTCTTCCATCGTGAGAGAAATATATCACACTAAAAAGAGTGGACACAATAGTTTTCATGGCATAGACATAATATCACCCAAGCATTAAATCGAGATCTAAGGGGTCTTGGACTACTATGATGCCAATAAAGACAGTTTTCCCTCCCAAAGTTATAGGAAACCGAGGAAGGGTCCCTAAAGGTTGATTGGTTCTTCTGTTAAAATCTAAGAGACTCTGTGTAACCGACACAAGCTGAGGATAACCCAAATCTTGCCAAGCAATAGAGGACAAAATACTAAAGGACGAACCTTCGTCTATTAGCGTCTGAGGAACGTCTCGACCACAAATTTGTATTGTAATCTTGAAAGGAATGTGAGAGGGAAGATTAGGTCCAACGCACCCCAATAAAAAAGGATGGCCTCGTTACTTGGAGGAGGTTCCATGGGATAAGGAGGAATTCCCTCTAGCACGGTATATTTTGTATCAACAAGAAAAACGTGGGCAACATCGTGTTTACTCTCTAGCAGAAGAATAGGATCAACTGATAATGACATCAAATTGAACACTTGGGTTTCATTCTCCAAGGGGAGAATGGGGTCGACAGGTGGAAATGGATCGACCGCTTGGGTTGCACTCTCTAACGGGAGAGTGGGATCAATCGAGGATGAAATCGGATCGACCACTTTATCAACTGGTTCAACAAAGGATGTGACCAGATTGACTACCTGATCAAGCAGACTGGCCGACAAATGGACTGTATTGATCAGTCCATCAACTATAGGTGGTTTGAGAGTAAGGCTACGGTAAGCAGCCAAAAATTGAGGATGGGAAACACACATGTCTTCCAGTAATTTTTAGGCTTCATCCATACGAGGGAAAATGTGAGTTTGATGAATTCCTCCACATAACATACACGATAACTTGACTCTACTTTTCTTCTTCCCAATGATATCCTGACTAGTTGATGGGAGGTCATCAGCATGTTGTTTAGAGGCTGACAACATTGGTTGGTGAGGGTGTGTAGACCATGCTTCTATAACATTGGATACACTAGGGAAATCCTTAAGAAGATGGCTACCCTTACAAATCATGCAAGTGTACTTGGGCTTATGGGTTGTTTGGGTGATCTTGACATCATCAACACTCCCAGCATGATTAATTGTAACTAGTTGTTTTCCAACATGTCTGACAGTGGTTGGAATTGTGGACCCTTGCTTATTTTTCTTCTTCTTAATCTTCCTTTTCTTCTTCTTCTTATTCATCGGGTTACTAGCTTCAGAGATTTCACTCGGCGAAGAAGATGAAACGGAAGAATACCTTGCAGGTGACGAAGGTGAATAATATCTTACTAGTGAATAAGGTGAAGGATCAACATGAAGTTGATGTTCTTGGGGGGAAGTGCTTGCAAACGAAGAACTAGCTGCATTCGGGATTACCTGAGCGAAAAACAAAAATATCGTTAATCCAATTGTGAGACCTGGAAGGTTCAAAGTAGTGATGTGTGGAGGACCAACATTTCCATAAGAAGGAAAAACAAAAGTCTCCCTCGGAGCAGGGGTTGCTTCATTCGTCATTCTGGGAACTGACGCCATAAAAAAAATCCCAAACTAGAGTTTGCTAGGGAAAAAATAAACAACACATGCTAAACATATAGCAAGAAAGCAAGCAAACAAAACCTTCTCACAATGAGCACACTAGTTGGTGATGAAATCCAACGTCACGGGAACAATGTAAGAAGGGGTTGAGATAGAGAGGGTGGAAAAATTACGTTGACAACCTACTTAACGGACTTACACCCTGGTGCAAGCTCCCACACATAATCATAGGTCTACCCTCCAAGGATCTCAAGTGAGTTTTTCCAATGTCGATTCCAGGTACTATAAAAACTTGCCCCTCCACAGTCACCTTGTGTAAAGACCCTAAAGAGATAAGCCATTAAGGTTACCAATTACGAGAATGATGTCTGGGGAAACATTCAACAGTCCGATCCATGCGCAAAGGTAGGGTATCTAAGCCCAAAATCAAATCGAGAAGGTCCCCACAGGATTTTCTTCTCAAGTGACCCCCAATAATATGCGCAATATCTACACTAAGACCAACAAAGCATGGTGAATAACTCTGTCTGTCCTAGGGCGACCTCATGATTGACCCTTGTGTTAGAAGGGATTCCCAGGAAAAAATGTAGCAAGTGGATTTGAACTCTCCCTATTACAAGATACTATGTTTGTTTTCATATTTGGAAAGTTANAGTGACCCCCAATAATATGCGCAATATCTACACTAAGACCAACAAAGCATGGTGAGTAACTCTGTCGGTCCTAATGCGACCTCATGATTGACCCTTGTGTTAGAAGGGATTCCCAGGAAAAAATGTAGCAAGTAGATTTGAACTCTCCCTATTACAAGATACTATGTTTGTTTTCATATTTGGAATGTTATCTTTCACACCTATTCCAAAGCCCTACAACTAATCTACTGTAGGTTTGCTACCAGAAAATATAAAAATGTCTAATCAATTTTTATAAGCGCTTTATTTTAAGGTTGTTGTTTACTCAAGAGGAAAAATGGCCTGGACTAAATGATGTTTTGACCGACTCTAAACAATGCAAAGAAATGAGAATGCAAATATTTCACTTCGATGAAAGCTATATTATGAGAAGGAGAAAACATTTATCATTCCCAGATGCGTAATGTCCCAAAATTTTATTAAACTCATCAATATCAAGATATTCAAGAAATGAGCCAAAGAGACTGTACACCAATACACGATTCTTTGCCCCCAATCTAATGCACAACAATAATTCAAGACCAAAAAGGCCAAAAACCATGCAATTTCACTACTTCAAATGCAAGGATGCCCCCAATCTAATGCACAACAAGAAATTATTTTTTTTTATTTCAAAGATAGCTAAAAGAAAATTCAAATTTTTCAAGCTGAATGTAATCAAACTCAACAAATCACCCCAAAACCATATCTCAGATTTGGGCAAGAAAAACCATCAAAAATCATTTTTTTCCACAATCGTCGCAGGTTGTAGGATTAACACAGTGAGACGATCCTTGCTTGTCGCGGGCTAGAGAAAAATATAGTGTGACAATGTCTCAATGCGTCTAAAGGCAAAGTGCGTCGATCCTAGATTGTTGCACTATCTCTCAAAGCAGGGTGCGACGATCAAAGGAAAAAAAATAAAAAATAAAAAGCATGAAGGTTTTCCAGTGAAATTAAAGAGTCAAAGAGTCAATCTGGATCTCCTAGTGACTCAGAAACAAAACCCATGAAATCAAATCAAGAAATAAAACCAAACTAGGAAAACAATTTGTTCCCCAGTATGGTCGCCAATTTTTTTATCGAACAAATCGGTAAGTGCGGACACAAACATATCTCCCTAGTTTCACCACGAAACTAGAACAAAATAAGACAGAATATAAAACTTTCCCTAAGTTTTAATTATCAAGCATACTAACTAACAAGAGATAAATGGCATACCTTTTAAACGTTGTTTGTCCTCGCTAGTGTCATCCCCACTCCGTTACAAGGCTTATGGGATGTTGAACCTGTAAAAAGACACATTCCAACAAATTGAAAGAAACAACGTATACCCAACAAAACCTACGTATGTGATCAAGGAGTCACGCAATAAAATAAGACCAATTTTATGGGACATAAATATATCAATGTATTAAATATATGAAAAGGAGAATACAACCAATGGCTTGATGTTGTAAGGTCCCTTCCAACAGTTCCTTGCTTCCCATACACTTCTTTCTCCATGGATTTTGAGACCAACAATCTATCTTGACAAACCAAAGCCCAAAGCTACAAACATTACTCAAGCTCACACCAAAAACTAGCC
>JZKD02S0596832.1:35750-47521 GCA_000966675.3 Picea glauca | reverse complement strand
GTCCTAGACATCCAAAAACCTAACCCTAGGAGATGAAGCGCCAAAAGTCATGTGGGCCCCGTTTGGGTAAGTGAGTACATCAACTTCTTGGGGTCGTAACTTTTGCATACAATCTCCATTTTAGGCGTGTGATAGCTCATTGGAAAGGTATTGTCGAGGAGATTCATTTTGGGGGCTCAATTATGCCTTCGACTATCATTGAGAACCTCGATCTCGAAAAACCTTCATTTGGACCCTCAAAATGGCCTCGGAAGTTAAAACCTATTAAAAATAGTAAATTGCCAAAATGGCCAGAAAACTATTTTGAGCCATTTGGAAATGGTGGGTGGCCACCAATATCCACCTGGATCAGAAATTACAATATTTTACAAGGGAATGTTTTTCCAGGGGAGGGGGGGCAACAAAAATTGTCTCTGCCCGCCCCCCCACCCCCCCCACCCCTGCTAGACCCCGCTAGTGACAGTTGTGGGGGGTAAATCCCCCCCACATGCCTCCGTTAGGGTATGGAGTCCAAGTAGGTCTGAAAAAAACCTCTGAATCAGGAAGATAATCAGGCTCCACAACTAACAATGGCATGGAAAATCAAGGTAAGGCATTGCATGGCAAGGAAAGGAAAATCAAGGCATGGAAAGTGAAGGCAAGGAAAGGAAATTCAATGCATGGAATGGAAAGAAAATATAAGGCATGGCATGGCAAGGAATACCTTACCATACCATGGCAAGGAAAGGAAAGGCATACCATAACAGACCATACCATACCATACCATACCATGGCATGGCAAGGAAAGGAAAGGAATACCATACCATACCATACCATGTATTTCCTTGAAATACCATACCATACCATGCCATGTGTTTCCTTGAAATATGCATTGCCTCAAAATATGGCATGGCATGGAAAGTGAAGGCAAGGCATGGCATGGCATGGTATGGAAAGGAAAGGCATGCCATACCATACCATGGAAAGGAAAGGAAAGGCATACCATACCATACCGTACCATGGAAAGGCCTGACATACCATACCATACCATACCTTTTATCACATTTCTGTCATAATTTTAAGCCCTTTAGGGCTTGATGTCTTGAATATTCAAGGGTTGTTATGTGTCATCTTTCATTTCAACAAGCATTTGTTATCTAAACCCTATTTTAGGCTTGCATTTTCAGCCCCCTTTCATTTAATGATTACTTGTTTTAAGGGTTGTTATATTTGTCCTGTTGTAACTTAGTTAATATCATTTATTGGCTTGGTGAGGCATGGAAATGGCATGCGAATGTTTATTTTTTTGTTATTCTTGTTTCATTGGAATCCACATTTTGATTTGACTTTTTCCTTGCATAATTTTATGGGATGTGATGGGATGCAATGGCATGGAAATGACACGGCATGTATTGGAAAGGCATGGGAATGGCATGGCATGGAAAGTCATGTAAATGGCGAGACAATGGCATGGAAATGGCATGGCAAGGCATGCAAATGGCATGGCAAGGCATGGAAATGGGATGCAATGGCATGGCATGACAAGGAATGGAAATGGCATGGAAATGATCTCTTGAATATTATAGTATTTTTATGTGCCATGGAAATGATGTCATGAATATTCTAGGGCTTGATGTCTTGAATATTCTAGGGCTTTTATGTGCCATCTTTGAGTTCAACAAGCATTTGTTATCTAAACCCTAGTTTAGGATTTCATTTTCATCCCCCTTTAATTTAATGATTACTTGTTTTAAGGGTTGTTATATATGTCCTGTTGTAACTTAGTTAATACCATTTATTGGCTTGGTGAGGCATGAYAATGGCATGRCAATGTTTTWTTTTTTTGTTAKTCTTGTTTCATTGCAATCCACTTTTTTATTTGACTTTTTCCTTGCATACTTTTATGGAAATTTATATTTATTGTTGTATAGGTTAAAATGGGAAACTACATGACAAGACATGGGAAGCTACATGAGGGCGATGGAAATGGTGGGGGCGGTGGGTGTCATACATGTGGTTCTGATGGGTGGCCTGCATGTGAATCCACTAAGGATGTGTGCAATAAGACAGATGCTAAGGGTCCAGAGAAACATCTATTTATTTGTGAGAATATTTTGGAATCTAAACAGATCACAGATGAAGATGAAAAAGTGTCTTAGCTCGCAATTACATTAAAAAATCGTGCATTGGACTGTTTTATGAGCCTAGCAGTGAAAAGTCCACAAGGAGCACATACAACCATCGCAAATGTAAATAAGGAAATAATCAATGAGTTACAATGACTAATTTCAAAAGATCAATATATGAATGAGATGATAGAAATAAAAAAGAAGCCAGGAGAGTCAGTTTGAGAAATCGATCAGAAGTTCAAGCAAATGAAAGGTAAGTTGAAATATCCTATACCAGACATGCAACATAGGAAAATATTCATAAAGTCATTATTTCCACATTTTAAATACCCATTGAGGAAATAAAAGTTCTAGACTCAGGCCAAGGATCTGCAAGCAACCTTACAGTTGGAAGAGAATCAATATAAACATACAGATCCATCTATAGAAGAGCTGAGAGAGGATATCAATAACTTGACATTTAAGTTGAATTATAACAAACAAAATTAAAAGAGGGAAGCTATCTTGTGTACCTTATACAGAATAGAAGGACATCACAAAATGAGTTCCCAACACTTGCGTAATATTTGGGAGCAGGACTGTCGAATCCCTTACCCACAGGAGGATTATGGTGTGAACTCTATAAAACATCTAGACATGATCCTTATCATTGTCCAATGATGAAAAAATACCAAACAATGCCTAAAAGTACATTCTACAATTTTTGCAAGTTTGTAGAACATGAGGATAAGGATTGTTGAGCCATGGAACTTATGAAGGAAAGGACCTCAGATGCTTATAGGATGCAAGATGAATTAATGATAGGTCCACCTGCGTAGCAATAAAATAATCCGCAGCAGTTTCCACCGCCACCACAATATAATCAAGTACCACATTATAATACACTGTGTGGAGACAATCAAGGAAACATAGGAGGATTAAGAGGAGGAGGATGTGGAAGAGGAGGATTTGAAACAGGGAGAGGACAAGTAAACTGCCACAATTTCTAGCAACCTAGACAATATGCAAGAGATTGTCCACATCCATCAACAACATGCATGTACTATTGCGCAACAAATCATACTACAAAATACTGTCCTATACTTCTGACAAAAATACATGACAAAAGGAATCAGAATAAACAGAATGTTCAATGGATTGCCATCGAAACTAGAGAAGATGAAGGGAAAAAAATTAATATATTTGTTCGAGATTGTAGCCAAATGGATCCTTCTTCATCCAACTCGGGAAGGTTGTTTTGAGTTTGGCACTTAGTGCCAATCACCTTCTTTAAGCATGAAACATGAAAAATAGGATGTAGCTTAGAATGACTAGGCAAAGCTAATTGATATGCCACCTATCTCGCACGCTTGAGAACAGTATAAGGACCATAAAATTTGGGCACCAGCTTCTGACAACGGTCGGCCTTGAGGTAATTTTTCTTGTAAGGTTGTAGTCAAAGAAACACCTGATCCCCTTCTGCAAATTGACATTCACAGCTACCTTAATCTGCTTGTTGCTTCATTCGATTATGGGCCATGACCAAATTTTCTTTAAGGGTACGAAGAATATCCTCTCTAGCTGTAAGCGTTTGGTCAATTGTCTGGACCTTCGAGACACCTGGTAAATATGAGAGAACTGAAGGTGGCTTTTTTCCATATACCGCTTCAAAAGGAGTCATGTGGGTAGTTGTATGGTATGAAATCTTGTACCCCCATTCCGCTAGGGGTAAACATTGAGCCAACTGATTTTGGTTTTGAGAAGAGACAACCTGTTGTGCTTCTTTAGCTCTTTTAGTAGCCTCCACCCAACTCTGAGGATGAGCCATGAGGACATGGGCACAAATCTCATCCTTGAGGCCATTGATAAAAAATTCTTGGAAAAAAGCATCAGACATGCCCTCTGTACAAAAAGCCAGTCTCTCAAAAGAAGTTATAAAGTATTCCACTTTTCCAGATTGTTTGAACTTTGTCAAATGACCTAAATGGTTAGTGCCAGTGTCAAAGAATTCATAAATCTCTACCACAAAGTGTGTCCAAGAAGCATACCCTTGACGGGAAGTTTTTTTCCATTGCCACCATTGCCAATGTTCTTGATCTATATGGAGAACACCATACCGGAGTTTGGACAAATAATTTGTAATGTCATACAGAGAGAAATAATGTTCCATTTGAGTTACCCAACCAGTGGAATCTGAGCCATCAAACTTGGTCACATCCACCCGCGGAAGGCGTAGGTCACACTGAAAGTGATGGGCCTAAAAAATATGGGAATGAGAAGAAGTTTCAACTTTGATATGCAAAGGTGGGTCAGATAAAGGGGGATTTGCATGGATATGCATCTTGGTGCAAATCACTAAAACAACAGATTCAAGTTGGGTAGTCATGTCTTGTTTGAGATCTACTTAGAGTTCAATGATTGATGCCTCGATGGAGGAATTCATGTTTTGATTGATGGTGGAAATATTGACACTGAGTTATCTCACTTCTTGTTGGGTCTCTGTGAAATTAGATTGCAAGGCAGTGAAGCGAGCTTCCAAGTCTTGGCTATGGGTATGGGCCATGATGACGAGGGAACCGAAAAGGGGCGAGTGGGGTCAAAAATTTTGCTGAAAAATGATAGGTATCAATGTGATAAGGGTGAAGAGATAAATCCAATGGAATAGGTCTCAAATAATGGTGCAAAAATTTCCAGACTTTTTTTTTTCCACTTGTGGAGTTATACTCTGGTCTGAAGAATACTGCAGTGATGAAATTCCCAAATGCTTAACCATGAAGAAATGTGTAGTGATTTGGCAACTCAAACACAGTCGCACGGAAATAGATCTTGTATATTTATGTTTTGTTTATGTCCCCAAGGGTTAGGTATTCAAGGGTTCTACAAACAAGGGTTTGCCCTGTGCTATAACTCTCTGATATACTTTCAGGGTCCAACAGTAGTACTCGTCCCAATATCTTAGGGAAACAACTAAGGAGGATCGACAATGCCCTTATCTGTACTACTCGACTACCCATGTACTAGAGAGTATCTTCCCGAGTGTTGTTCTTAGTGAAACTAAAGCAGTTAGGCGACCAATCGGTTTATCTAAAGAGGGCTTCAGGAAATCTAGGCCAATCCGTATACAGGTGTTCTCTGATGCACTACCACTCGAAGGGGTACCAACAGGGGTTACAAGGGTGGCCAACAAATGTGCGCTTAAGTACCACTTGTATTTTCTGCGTGTATGAATCCCTCAACCACGGGTTTATGCGCATAACGATAGATCTCTTTAGATTAAAGACGTTGGAATATGTCTCTACCCTGAAAAGAATTAACCCACAATTTTCTATCCAGGAAAGTGCTATGATACCACTTGTAATATTCCAGATATAAAAAGTAAGTAGAACAAAAATAAAATTCTAGAAATCACATGTAAACAACAATATAACCAAAACAACACCACGATAACACTGAAATGATATCAGAATAACACCAGAGAGAGAACTTTGATTCTGAGAGCAATGTTCACTTGCCTCTTCAAGGGGGCAACCTCCATTCGAGCAGAGCTCTATTACAATAATATCCAAGCTAGGGTTCTCATACCCTCAACTCCTATTTATACTAAATATTTCTATCAAAAGAACCATCTAGAGGAAGACCCATCTAGAAGCAGAAGCTTCTATTAGGTCTTCTTACATTTGACTTATTCTACCTTATTGCAAGGCCTTATTAATATTGACCTTTATTACATCCGAATATATTGTTATACCTACGTGAGGGGTTAGGTTCCTAACAATGTTACATAGGTGTAGACAATGTCAAATCTCTTTGAACATTAAGAAATGCATATTCAACGCACCATTTGGAATTCTGCTAGGGCATGTGGTTTGTAAACATGGTATGTTGGTTGACCCTACAAATATTGTTGTCATTGTTAATTTACCACCACCTAAGTCAGTGTGCCAATTAACAACTACACTAGGTCATACAGGCTACTATAGAAAGTTCATAAAGAGTTGCACACATATTACTGTGCACATGGAGAAATTGTTAAAGAAGGATATCAAGTTTCAATGGAATGATAAGTGCCAACAAAGTTTGGACATATTAAAAGAGAAAATGGTGACAACACCAATTCTGGTGTTTCCAAATTGGTCAAAAGAGTTCCATGTTCATGTGGATGCCTCTTCAATAGCACTTGGAGCAATATTAACACAACTAGGAAAAGGCGACATAGATCACCCAATAGCATTTGCAAGTAGGAAACTCTCAGAGTCAGAACAAAATTATAATACAACAGAGAGAGAAGTTTGGCTATGGTATATGCATTACAAAAGTTCAAACATTATTTATTAGACCAACATTTTAAAATGTTCACAGATCACTCTACTCTCAGATACCTTGTCAACAAGAAAGTGTTGGGGGGGAGAATATGTAGATGGTTGTTTTTATTTCAAAATTTTTATTTTGAAGTAGTAGTGAAACCTAGAACACTGAATGCATGGCCAGATCATCTGTCCAGGATAACCAATGGAGAGGAACCAAGTAGCTTGGAGGATAATTTTCCTGATGCACAACTCTTTTTAGTGTGGATTGCTAATGAAAAATTTGTTGATATCATTGAATTTTTTAGTACATGATTTTCCCCAAAGGAATACAACACTATACAAAAGAAGAATTTGGTGGTTAGAGGTGCAGATTACCAACATATTGTAGGTATAAACTAGGAGGAGATAATATTATAAGGAGATGTGTCATGGAACATGAACATCCTATTATCTTGGTAGAAGCACATGAAGGAATAGTTGGAGGAAACTATGCAGGAAAAGCCACTGCGCAGAAGATACTATGTATGGGACTATGGTGGCCGATAGTTTCTAAAGATGTAAAGGAATATTGGTAGACTTGTGATGTCTGTCAAAGGGTAGGAAATCCATCTAGGAGGGATGAGATTCCTCTAAAACCTCAAGTAACCCTTAAAGTGTTTGACAAATGGGAAGTAGACTTTGTAGGACCAATCAACCCACCAGCTAGAAGATCAGGAGCAAGTTACATCATTACAACGACATAATATCTAACCAGATGGGTTGAAGCAACAACAATAAAATATTGCAATGCACTTCCTGTTTGAACAAGTAATTACAAGATTTGGATGCCCTAGAATTCTGATGAGTGACCAGGGAACTCATTTTCTCAATAATACCATTCAGGAAATGACAGAAGAATTTGAAATACACCATCAGAAGAGAACTCCATACCATCCTTGAGCTAATGGAATAGTGGAAGCATTTAATAAAATATTGGAGACTACCCTAACTAAAATTTTCAATGTAAATAGGGATGATTGGGATCTAAAGATGATGATTAATCGTTATGATGATGATTAAGGTCCACTAAAACTGAATCGGTCTATCCGACCTTAAGAGGGCAAGTTGTAATATCCTCAAGGATGAGCCCTGTTGTAATCATGTTTATGAATTTTAAATTATGTTTTGTAGGCTGGTGAGCCGAGTACTGATAAGATGGTAGGCTTATGTATTTATTGGACTAGAGAGCCTAAGTATTAAGGCCATAAGCCTATTTTTGTATATGTATTATGAAAAACATGAATAAAATTATAAACACCGCTGTGTGCAGACTGACCACGAAGAAAGAGTGATGGGGGACTAAGCTTCCACGGAGTGGGTAAGGGAATGGGGGCTAAAAAGTGGAAAGAAAGGCTAAGTGTTGGGCCTAGGGGCTAAGCTAGGGGGCTTACATCTAAAAAGGGATAATAGTTTATTATTACTATTTCCAAAAAAAAATTAAGGTGGACAATTTTGAGTGTTGTCCTAAGTTCCTAGAGAGGAACGCATGCTGATGGAGCGCATGCAACTTCATGGATGACATGTGTCAGTCCAGGAACATGCAGTTAAAATCTGCAAAAGTAAGCCGTGGGGGGGGGGGGTTCGCTCCGCATTCTGTCATCCTTTGCGTCTGAGCTCTGCATATCACACACAACTCTTAGAACCAAAATTGTGAGACCTCAGTAATTGTCCGATGTATTCCCATAAATTATGTTTGGCCTCCATCCCTGACCTCTGCATAATTTCCTGTCACGCATCCTGTAACCAGAAAATCGTGAGACAATTTGTGTCTTTTGTAGAACCTGACACCTGGATAATTGCCTGAGCAGGCTGTGTTTTAGCATCTAGTTCTTTCCATTTATGGGACTATTCCCATTTTTTGTTGTGGTTGTCATCCTGGTGTCAATTGAGTGTTGATGTTATTGCAGTTTCCCTCACCTGGTTGGAATTGAGCCGAAGAGTTTGTTGAAGAAGTGGGTTGTTAGGCTCGTCGTAGAATAAGCAGGTTGTTAGGCCTGTGAGAAACTCTCTCCAGGTGAGAGAGAGTCTGTTGGGAAGAGGTTTTCTCCCAGAGAGAGTCCAACACCAGCTTCGGAGCTCTGAGAGTTCCTGATCCAGCCTGTTGCCAAGGCCCAAAGAGGAGGTGAAGCACCGATGGACTGTGCTTGTGAAGGTGTATACTCCCGAGCGGAACAGGCATGTGGGGAATGAGAGTCCGTGAGTAGTGGGCGTAAGAAGGCTCCTCGAGAGAATCCTTCTGGTTGCTCTATGTAGTTTCCTCGTAACCTCAGCCTATTCTAGGATTCCCTTACCTTGGGTGGAGCTTAGTCCTAGCTCGAGGGTGACCCAATGTTGAGCATGATGAGGAGTGAGGTCTAAGGCTGGGAGGTTCGTGGAAGGTATGCACGTGGTTGGTGGAGTTACTCCAGTTTCAAAGATAATTGTTAATGTTGTTCTTAATTTATATCTAATGTTAGTTTGTGATACTTACTATCTTATCATGCATTCCATTGTGATGATGTTTACTGTTGATCTCATTAATTCTGTATGATGGCAGTAATTATATGTTTACTCTATTAGGCCATTTAAATTCATTATTTTTTATTTCACATGCATCTGATATATATATATATATATATAAGTATAAGTGCGTTCCACACAATAGTGTTTGCTTGACCGTGGAGTTGAAGGTCGGGGACGTTACAGTATGGTATCAGAGCCATAGTTTCCCCACTGAGCCTAGATGCACCAGATAAGTGGTCTTTGTACCCAAGGTGTCGAGTGAAATTGTGTTGGAGAAACCAATTTCGAGCCTTAGAGCATTCCTAAGTGCCAAGGAGTTACTTGGCTGTGTTAAGAAGCTCAGTAGGATTAGCGGTAGAATAAAACTGCAGTCGGCATGGTATTTGGCCACAAAGAGAGAGAGATATCAATGCATGAAGTGTTGGAGCTGTTGGATCTGATCGAAAGGAAAGGAGATCCCTCACGATCGTCAGATCTGGAGAAGGTGCAGGAGAGTTATCCTGAAAACCTTTTGGGGATTCGACTATCAGGAAAAGTGATATGTGTTGAGGCACGAACTCCCGATGCCTGAAACTCCGAAATCTCGAAAAGATCGACACCGTAGATCGGAGGAAGAAAACTTGATCGTTGGATCTAGGGAACATGCACAAGGTTTAGAACCCTTTGGAGTTGCACAGGAGTGTGGAAATCGCGATACGCAAAATCTCAACAAGATCTAAGTCGTCAGATCATGGGAAAGTCATGATCGTTAGATTAGGAGCTCCAAAATGTCAACATTTCAGAAGTTTGTTCGTCGGGAGAATGGGAGGTGTTGATGCACAAACTCCCAAGGCTCGAAATCATCAAATCAGGATGAGCCAAAGTATTGGGTGAGGCTGATGTCACTAGGATCGACGAGGACACAGGGGATGTGTGCCCCATTCCAGTGGGTCCTGAAGGAAAAAGTAGATGCAGTAGGGCCAAATGGCGTCACCCGAGGTAACATGGACCTTCTTAAGGAAACCACGTGTCACCACCTTAGTTAGTGACAACGGTGTTGTGGGCCCGGGGTTGAGAAAGGTCGAAAGTTTGAAAGTCAGGAGTTGGAGAGGAAAGTGAGTGTGAGAACCTCCATGACCGAAACCCAAAACCCCGAAGTTTTTTTTAGAGAACCTTATAGATCTAGTGCTTGGTCACGACCCTTGGTCGTGTGGGGTTGGGGAAAAAAGATAAAAGGGATATGGCCTGAGTGTACTATAGAGCTGAGAAGAGATCATAAAATTCATGGAAACTGAACATTTCTTGAATCAAGTTGTTTTTGAATGCTGTGGAATTTGTTAAGGATTAATGACCTGAAAATTTCCGGTTGTCTGCACATTGTATTGCATAAGTTTAGTGAGTGCCAAAACCAGTCATAATTGTCGTCGAGTGCAAATAAATGGAAGAGGCATGAATTGCCTCCAATTCAGAGAACGAAAGAGAAGGAAGGGATGCCATCATTGGAGTCAAAGGATTGAACTACAATGGGCACGAAAAAGAAATGGATAAGGAAGGGCATATGATGAAAATCATTAAAAGATTGCAGAAAGATGCCCATGCTTGCTGAGCTGATAGCTGAAAGCTAATGAGAGTTAGGGATCAACAGGGTGAATTCAAATTAAAGATGTTGAAGAGTCTTGAAAGAATAGAAAGGAAATGGGAAAAGGAGAGTGACACATGAAAAACAGGGAGTCGCAGGACCCCTGAGAGAAGAAGAAGATTGATGAGTGTTAGCAGACATCGTCGTCACTCCCCAAAGCATTCCGGTAAGAAGGCACACATTAGTTCAAGCCCATCACCTAACAGGAAGCATAGGAGGTCTGGGGTGGATGAACTGAAAGGAGAAATGAATAAGATTAAGCCTCCCACGTTTGATGGAGAACACCGGAAGGAAGAAGATGCTGAGACATGGCTGTTAGGCATGAGGAAATACTTTCAATTACATAATTATTCCTCTCATGCCGAAGGAAGAATTGAAATGTATCAATTAAAAGGAAAAGCATCCATGTGGTGGGATCATCTTGTGCAGGTGCAACACATTAGAGAGAAAGATATCACTTGGAAGGAATTCAAGAGGTATCTCGAGAAGAAATATTTGACTAAAAGATATTATGACAGAAAGATGAAAGAGTTCTTTGAACTCAAACTGGACAACATGACCATTGATGAATACGAGCAAAGATTTTTGGAACTGTTGAAGTATGTTACGTTCATCAAGGAGGAGATTGTCAAGATTCAGAGGTATCTAAGTGGAATACCACCTTCTATTGGTGACAAGATTAAATATGATGACCCTAAGTCTATGGAAGAAACAATAAGAAAAGAGAAATGTTTATATGAACAACAGAGAGAAAATCCTACCTTCCAGAAGGCTTTGGAAGACAAGAAGTTCAAGAAGGAACAGAGGCAGAAGGGAAACAACCCTCCCTTTTTCAGAAACAGTCCTCAGGGACATCCACATTTTAGAGAGCCCAAAAAGGCTAAAGTGGGTGGTCAATTTCCAAGGCAGACACTTATGGAGTGTTGGGGTTGTAAATGAAACCATAGGTACAGAGATTGCCCCCACAGAAATGATAAAGTGAGAGTCGTCCACAATGTTCAGAAAGATGAAATAGTGGAGGACATGGGTAGTAGAATACCAAGGATCTACGTAGCCCTAGACAATAAGCAAGATGAATTTCAATCACACATGATTGAAGTGAAAGGTATGATTAACAACCGACTGCTTACTGTTTTAATTGATTAAGGGGCTAGCCATAGTTATATAGATCCTAGAGTGGTGGAAGGTTTGCATTTATCAAGAATCAAACATGAAAAG
>JZKD02S0596832.1:0-13298 GCA_000966675.3 Picea glauca | reverse complement strand
CAGATGCTATAATAAGAGGCTGCATAAAATGGTTGACTGTATTGATGTAAAAGTTGATGAAGGAATCCCAGCAAGAGAGGTGTACAATAATGAGTCTTCTATAGAGGACACAACTGAAGTTGAAGATGAACAGGTCCAAGAATCAGAAAACAAAGACTTTGAATCAGATGAAGACACAGATACTCAGACAGACTCAAATCAGCAGACAACTTCAAATTCCTCCTCTAGAATCACTCAAAAGAATCATCTTGCAAGTCAGATAATTGGTGAAAAAGACAAAGGTGTACAAACCAGGAGAAAGATAATCAAAAACACCAAAAAATCACATATAGATTTCATATCCATGCTGGAAATCAAGAATTTTAATGAAGCTAGCAAAGATGACCATTGGGTTAAAGCAATGAATGATGAACTTGATCAGATTGAGAAAAACAATACGTGGGAGATGGTTCATAGACCTGAAGGTAAAAATATCATTAGTTCCAAATGGATCTTTAAGAATAAGTTGAATGAGTAGGGACAAGTTGTCAGGAACAAAGCAAGATTGGTCTGTAAAGGCTATGCTCAAATATAAGGACTGGATTTTGATGAAACATTTGCACCCATAGCAAGATTAGAAGCTATCATAATATTTCTTGTCTATGCTTGTCATAAAAGGTTTAAAGTCTATCAAATGAATGTCAAGTCAGCTTTTCTAAATGGAGATTTAAATGAAGAAGTCTATATGGAACAACCAGAGGATTTCAAACTGTTTGATAAACTTGACTTAGTATGCAAGATGAATAAATCTTTATATGGGTTAAAACAAGCCCCTCGTGCCTGGTATCATAGACTGGATACGTATCTCAAAGACAAAGGGTTCAAGAGAGGAACAGTTGATAACAATCTATAAATCAAAATAGAGGATAATGATTTGCTCATTGTGTTGGTCTATGTAGATGACATCATCTTCGGATGTAATAAGGATTCATTGGTACAATGGTTTTATTTTGCCATGGAGTCTGAGTTTGAAATGTCTATGATAGGTGAACTGTCATTTTTTCTTGTTCTGCAAATTACTTAGAGGTCTGAAGGGATGTTCATTTCTCAAGAAAAATATCTAAGAGAAATGTTGAAAAGGTTTCAAATGGAAGATTCTAAGCCTGTGGGCACACCTATGGTTACTGGATGCAAATTAAGCAAGGATGATGACTCACCTGATGTTGATCAAAGTTCATATAGGTCAATGATAGGTAGCCTATTGTACATCACATCATCTCACCCAGACATAATGCATGTTGTTGGAATGGTAGGAAGATATCAGTCTGCACCTAAACAGAGTCATTTGCTAGCTGTCAAAAGGATATTTAGATATTTGAAAGAAACAATGAACTATGGGCTATGGTATCCTAAGAATCAGAATTTTCAATTATCAGTCTACTCAGATGTTGATTGGGCTAACTGCATGAATGAAAGGAAAAGCATGAGTGGAGGTGCGTTCTTCTTAGGAGATTGTCTAGTAGCATGGTTGAGTAAAAAGCAAGGTTCCATTTCTTTATCAACTACAGAGACAGAGTACATTGATGTTGCTACTTGTTGCATTCAGGTATTATGGATAATTCAAACACTTGCAGACTTGGAGGTAAAATACACTGCACCGATCCCAATTCATTGTGATAACACTAGTGCCATCAATGTGTCCAAGAATCCTATATTCCACTCCAAGACCAAGCGTATTCCCATAAAATACCATTTTCTGAGAGAGCAGGTCACCAATCAAATTGTTCAGGTCCATTACATTCCAACCATAGAACAAATTGCGGACATCTTTACTAAACCCCTAGCCAAGACACCATTTGAATATCTCCGATAGAAGCTGGGTGTCATCCCGTCTCACACCTAAGAGAGTCCATCCTGTTAGGGGGATTTTTGTATTGATTGAATATCTGATACCTCCTAAAAATACTACAATAGCTCAGGGGGAGAATGTTTTCTTTGACATTGATGTCAAAGGGGGAGAAAAGGAGTGGTCCAGACCGGATGTTACATTTGGAGGTCCAAACAGATTAGCGTAGTCGTTCAGGGTTGCCATCAATGCCAAATGGGGAGATTGTTGGCATGTTTACATGAAGGTGTGCTTTTCATTGATGGCAAGATTAGAGTATGCAGCGATGGAAAAATAGGGACAACGTAATCCTGGGAGGAGAAGCGACAATGATTTTTGGATCCCATTGAGAATTCCTGATGAACGTCAGATCTGAGCTCGAGGTCCGACTGGCGTTGGATCCAGGAGAACCTGCATGTTCTTTAAAGAGAAAGGTGAAGTGGGGTTACAAAATCCTGAAGGCAGGAGGACAGTTTCAGATACCGAGAGTTGGAAGAGTCGAGACTCTTCATCATCAGGAGTCCCAAAATCGCGAAATGCGAAACAGCAAAATCCCGAAAGCAGGAGGAAATTTTCGGATACCAGGAGTTGGAAGAATCAAGACTCTTCATCATCAAGAGTCCCGAAATCGTGAAATGTGAAACCCCAAAAACCCGAAATAGGCACATTGACCAAAGGCTCGGATACTGGGAGTTGGAGGAGTCAAGAGTCGAGACTCTTCAACACAGGAGTCCCAAAGTGCCGAAATACGAAATGTCGAAAATCCCGAAACATGCACATCAACTGGAGTTTCAGATACCGGGAGTTGGAGGAGTCAAGAGTCGAGACTCTTCATCACAGGAGTCCCAAAGTCGCAAAATGCGAAACGCCAAAACACATTTTTGTGTAGATTTCGAATACCGGGAGATGGAGTGTCAAAACACTTCATCACAAGGAATGTTGAAATGCCGAAATGCGAAAAACACCTTTTGGTGTTGATTTCAGATACCGAGAGTTGGAGTGTCGAAACACTTTGCAACAGGAATGTCAAAATGATGGAATGCTAAAATGCGTTTTCGAATAAGGCTATGGTCACCACCGGTGGTCACATCGTCGAAGAGATGTAGAGAAGAGCTCAAAGAGACGAGCTCCATTTCAGAGTTTGGGACATGGAAAGTCGAGATGACTCATCACAGAATCCCTGAAATGCGAAATACATGTTCAAAATTGGCCCTTGGTCATAACCCATGGTCACATCGACGAAGGCTCAAGAGAGGAGGTAGCACGAAGTTAATCTCCATTTAGGAGATCATGACTTGGAGAGTTGAGATGCCTCACCATAGGGATGTCGAAAAGATGAATGTCGGAATGCCGAAATGCCAAAACGCCGAATTGCAGAATGGAGAAATAAGCGCGAGACCCATCATTTATGATCCAATGGTGTAGGTTATTCAAGAATATGATCGAAGGGCTACTATTTCTCTTCAGGTTAATCGATCAGTGGCGATTCAGTTGCTGAAGCAATCTTTTAGGTTCACAACGTAACTGCTAGAAACCATGGATGGTTTCTACCAGAAGACTCGAAGAGACTTCTGTGTGATTTCCAGAGGAGTTGAAGAGTCTTAAGGAATCTGCCAGTGGAATGAAGACTATTCGTAGAGGCAATTGACAGATGGATGAGCATTGAAGCCTGTACCTACAACATAGAGGATGAGCTCAACAGTGACAGAGAAGGCAAAGAGTCTCGACTGCTAGATAGGCTAAGGAATCTCAGCATAACACCCAGTGATGATGGACACATGGGTTTAACAACTAGAGAAGTTGAAGAGTTGCAATGATGAACAGGAAAAGCACTTGACATGAAGAGCATGCAGAAGCATTGTGCATAGGGAATTCACAAGGTGCACAAAGACTATAAGAAGGCAGAAGAAAGAAGAGATGGTTGTTGTTGTTGAGAGGGATTCAGGAGTGTAGAAGGAGGAGTGTGTAGCAGCTGAAATACAGAGAAGAGGAATGGTGCATTGAATGGACATGGTGCACAGAGCATAATAGGCAGAAGCATAGAAAGCACAAGGAATGTGTGTAGCAAGACAATGAGACACTAAAGGAAGGCTGAGGTGATCTTGTAGAAAAAAATAGAAGATCAGAAATCCCAAGAAGATGCAGACAGAGAGACGTTGATACAGGAGAGCAGAGCAGCATAAGCAGAACAGTGATAAGCCTGGTAAGCCAATGATAAATACTGTATCACTGTGATAAATTTATATATAGCAAACTTTATAAACTAGGGTGGAAGGGATGTGCTAGGGAGGACTGTTGTCCTTAGAGGTTCAAGTGGGTGCTTGAACACAGGGAGTTGTAGCTTCCATCTGGTTGCAGCCAGACAAACTAGGGTGGCAGGGTGGTGCAAGGGAGAACTGTTGTTCTCTGTTATACAGGTTGGTGCCTGTGTCACTGGAAGTTGGTGCTTCCATCCAGTTGGTGCTGGAACACTTAGGGAGTTGGTTCTTCCTTCTAGTGGGTGCTAGAGAAACCAGGGAGTTGGTGCTTCCTTCTAGTAGGTGCTAGAGAAAACAAAGAGTTGGTGCTCTCAACAAGTTGCATCTTGCAAAACAGAGGTTGTAGCCTCATTATGAGTTGGTGCTCATAAGTATGATAATGTACAGAATGTAAATATTACTTATCATATAAAGAAGAAGAGGTTTTTACCCTTTATGGGTTTCCTCGGGAAATATCTGTCTCTGTATATTCCATATGTGTGAATGATGTTGAATGTTCTATTTCTTACTTCCCTACATTATTGTGATTGTCATTCAGTGCTCTGCAAAGAGTTTAAAATAAGCATAATTGTTTAAACTTGATAACAACTGATTCACCGCCCCCCCCCCTCTCAGTTGTCCAACAAGGTGAGGCTTGTGCACTCCTGTACGACCTCATATAGACTTGTACGACCTAGTAAGGATTTTTCACGCAATTTGATATTTCTCATCATTTATTGTAGGAGTAGTGGCACACAAACCGAGGCAAGGGTGTCTCTTGGGCCTGAAAGTGTCAAACTCAGATCGAGGCATGGAGATAGACATATTTAGGTAAAATGATGCCATGAACACAGTGGTTCTATTAGTTTTATGAACTGAGAAAAGATCCTGTAGCGTAACTCCAGAATGAGTCATTTATTGCAAAGGCAGTGGCATGGTAGCAGAGGCAGTGGCATGGTAACCGAGGCAGAGGTATCTCTTGGGCCTGAAAGTGTCTGACTCAGATGGAAATGATTTGAAAGTCATTTTTAGGTAATTTAGTGACGTGAATCCAACAATGAGGTGTTTTTGCAGCAAAGCTTCAGATCAACAAGCTAAGTTCTGGACAAATCAATGTAAGCATGCTTTTCATTATGTTGTTTTTTCATGAAATGTTGCAGCATAGCATGCATGTTACGGGTCTGAAGGAGCATAGAGAGGCTACAGCAAGGCAACAAGATCAACTTATTCCTTCTATCTATTTTTTTATTCTCTTCTTTCACATCAAACCAATCAGTTATATGTGACAAAGAAATTGTGGCACTTGCATGATGAGTGACCAATGAAGCAGTTCTAAATCTCATGGTTTCGGGATCTTGTATGGGCTGCATATTTATGCTTGGATCTGAGCAGCAGATCTAAGGCTTTTGATGGCTCCATGTTGATGGGGATCATATTTTATTCTTCCTCTTTTTATGTATTGAGTATGTGGGAATGATGTCCATGTCAGCATCATGGATACCTCATGAGTATGAGAACTTGTGAATTTGTATACATTCCTGATCACATTCTGATCTCTTGTTGTCGTCACCGAAAAGGGACTTTGGCCTTACAACTTGTAAAGGAGAGACATCATTACAACGAGGAGAATAAATCAGTCAGGTTTTGGAGCATGACTCGAAGAGGTATCCCACATCGAGTGAACTCTGTTATCAAGGGAAGTGTCATATCCATTATGTGTATTATGTTCTTATGTTGTTTTTCCATGGATTTCCACACATAGGATGTTAAAAGAAATCATGACATATCACACGTAAGGAAAAATAAAGAGGTTTCATTCACTTCAAATTAAAGCGCATAAGACTTCAACTTTACCTTTAATTGCACATCGGTTAAGTAAAATGATCTATAACTAACCCTTTTGAAGGAGTGACAGAAACAACCAATTATTGGAAACTTATCGCCCCTGGGTTCAGATCATGTGTACTCTAGTTTATTATGATATGTTAAGGTTTTGGTGCATAACAATTATATGTTCATCATACCGACCACCATCATGTTTAGTGAATTCCCAATCTTGACCATTAGGTAAATGAAGCACTATGATCTCTTGATGAATTTCTTCAATGTCATGGTGATGGGTTTTGGACTTAGGGTCCACCTTCCTTACCTCATCTATCTAGTGCATGATGAAGAAATCCTAAATGTATTCATGTAGATGAAATTGTTCTAGCTATCCTTGAAGGTAAGTTACCTAAATGAACTATAGATTGACAATGTAATAGAATTATTAAACACTATTTTGAAATGAAAAATGATGCATCTAAATGTTAATTATTTTTTGGAATTTTTTTGACATGAGTATAGTTAAAAGTTTAGAGACCACTAATCATGAGTAACACATGTTTTTGTATATACCACATAGAATTTGGTTATTATTAAGAGACATATATACACATTAATCATGTTTTTCATATTGACTATGTGCAGGAATGATCAACGACACTACTGCCAATTCCATTCAGATTTTATTCATAGCATCATGTGTCTAAGATCCAGAATCTTGTTTAGATGGGACATGCCCCAGGTGCAGTGTATTTGTGTTATTAAGTTGATTCATTCATGAAAGTGAGGACCATGAATTTGGTAGGATGGTGGTTGACATGTAGATCTTCAAATATGATACTTATGAACTAGACAATGGGAAAGAAAGAAAAAGATAGAATTAGTGATGGCTTATGTTAGTGTTGTGTACTTAAATGGAATACCTTATTTCAAATTGCACTTAGAAATTTTACATATAGTTTTAAAAGGTTACATTGTAATTACGCCCTAATTTTTGTGCTAGTAGGTATGAATATGTGATTTCATCAAGGAAATTTTGGAAAAAACCCAACACTATGTTCAACATGTCCATGTGGCACAATGACAAGATGAATAGTTTAGAATATGTATAGACCCCTTTACACCTACGGATTTTTCTTAGAACTACACCCTCTGACCAAAAAATGATATCCAATGACAATAATATCATAAGATTAGGTCAACATAATGATACATATCACATATAGGCATGGGCTAATAGCAGGGAATATATGAGGATAATATTGGATTTTAAATTCTACATAAGTGATGATAGGTTTCATGACCTACATTATGTACAACATTTATTTTCGATGATTTACAATCACTTGAAGGAGAGATATACAAATGGACTGATATTGGATTTGGTTAGATGATTGTGCAATCCAATTAAAAAATGATTGTGTATTTCAATGGCTGAAATTATTGCACAAAAAATGCAATGTGCCACATATTTGGAACTATTTTGAGAGTGGGCATGGGAAAGGTGAGCATAAAAAAGTTGGTGAATGTACCAAAACTACACTACACAACAAGGAAATTAATTTTTTGAAAAAATACCCATTTCAAGATGTGAAATCCATAGTCCAATTGTGCTCTACAGTAATGGTAGATGCAACAAGAAGCTGAGAGGAGTCAATAAAGAGAATATATGTGCAAATAAATTTCTAGGTGGTGGTTAATGTAGATCAGTCACATGCATAGCATTGCAACACAACATGTGGAACTCATGGATTTGATTAATTTGAAGCTCATAAAACCATGTATTTGAAATATGGACTCCAAAACTCACATGCTTTTGTGGACCACATAACAATGGTGAATGGGGATGATTGTGAATCAAAATACAAGGTTGATGCATGGGGTCACATATCACTCGCAATAGAACCATTTGTTGAAAAAACCTAGTTAGAAAAGGCACAATCATCCATTTCACCAGATTATGATCATATCTTTGATCTTGTACAACCAAGTATGTTATTGTTGGAAAGACTTCAAAATATTGTGATAACAATATGTGATAGTTTATGATTTATCTATCTTATCAAACTCCTACACACATGTATTTGATAATGCACTACATTTTTGCAGGACACATATATGGAGTGGTTTACCTGAAAGACAATGAATGGAGAATTTATTATTGGTTGTAATTATGCATCAAGGAGAAGCAAACCCTCAATACATTGGTGACTGATGATGATTGCAATGAATTTTTTATTATCTTGATGGATTTTAAGGATGAATACCTTACTTTGGATGAAAAATTAAGAAGGTCTGACAGTTATGTATTCATGGATTATAGACCAGGTGCATTGGTATATCAATTTACAAACTTAGTCATTGGTACAAACATACAACTACAAATAATGTCTAGAAAGAGAATCATTCTAAAGGACATCCCTTACAGAGGGTGAATAAAATAATATAAAGGTATAATCTTAATTAGGTTACTACAAAATGATAAAGTTGTGTTGGGAAATAGAACACTTCCCCACTAAACCTAACAGAAGAGAGGAATAAATATTTAAGATAGAAACCAAATGAAAAAGAAAACACATAGTACACAGACATTTTACCCTAGAAACCCAAATGGGAAAACCAGCAGTCCTGGAGCATCTTGCTCCCTTGTTGTCTTATTCTTTAAGAATAAAAGGTTACATGCCTAACCCTTGTTTACACCTAAGACACAATCAACATCATACCTTCTTTCTTTACTCAAGAACAACCCTTCAACCAATTTGGATTACATCTACATGAGCAACAACCTCTAAAAGATTGACCTAAAGATTAGCTTTTACAACATTACAAAACTCCTTATTTATAAGCTTTACAGTAGGAAAAATCTTAAAGAAAGGCACCCAAAACTAGCTATATATCCACGCATATCATTCTCTAAAAATCCCATGAATCTCGGGATTTTTTTATAGTTGAATTCAATTCAGATTACTAGTCGATTACCAGCCGACCTCCATTCAGTCTTCAATCAGTTTCCACACGACCACTTGTTGACCTCTTCGACTTGTTGTCAATAAATTCGAATTCGAATTTTCCATTCGATCCACCTCGACATTTGACTTTTAGTGCCAGTCGATCCACCTCGACTCGACATTCACTGCAAGTAATATAACAACCCAACATTCTCCCACTTATTGTATTCTTTTTTGAAACTGAGAGTTTCTTGAACTTTTTTTCACATAGTGAGGGCACCAATGCCCATTTACTCTTTGCATCAAGAGAACTTCACAACACTCACATACTTTTTCAAAGAGTTTGATATGTTTTCCAAAGTGTCTACTTTCTCAAGAAACACCTTGTTCCTTTCTACCATGTCTCTTACAAAATTGTAGTGTCCATCAATATGCTTAGGCTTGGAATGATAAGTTGGGTTCTTAGCCGGAAATATTGTGCTTTGACTATCACAATTTATCTTCATATATTTTTTCTCAAACCTGATCTCTGAACACAGCCGTTGTAGCCATACTACTTCCTTTCTTCCATGAGTGGTTTCCATGTATTCAAATTTTTTTGTTGACAAGGATACAAGTGCATGTCACTTACTCATCCAGTTGATTCCTCCACCAAAAATATTAAACACATATCCATTGGTCGACCTTCGTCGATCCAGATCTCCAGCCCAATTGGAGTCGACAAAGCCATGTACATATACTTCACTGTCTCCTCCAAGTTTCCCTTTGTAGCATATAGAATAATAATTTGTGTCACACAAATACCTGAATAATATTTTGACAATTTTCCAGTGCTCTTTTCCAAGTGTTGACATGTATCTTCTTAACACTCCCACTGCATGGGAAATTTATGGCCAAGTGCATACCATTGAATACATTAGACTACCAACAACACTTGCATAGGGAACATGTGCCATGTCCTCTATCTCTGCCTGTGTCTTTGGACATTTTCCAGCAGTTAGCCTTTCTCCCATGGGAATTGGAACCTTTATAGGTTTGCAATCTTGCATGTGGAAATGTTTCAAAACTATTTCAATTTACTTCTTGTGATTCAACCAGATCTTTCTAGTTGCTCGATCTCTCTTGATTTCCATTCCTAGAATGAATTTCACTGCACTGATATCCTTCATGTCAAACTTGGACGATAGATACTTCTTCACCTCCTTTATTTCGTCCATGTTGTTTACAATCATCAACATGTCATCGATATACAATGCTACATATATGAAATTCCCACCTTGTTCCTTGGAATATATGTAGTGATCAACTTTGCTTCTGAGGAATCCCAAACTAAGGATGTATGTGTCAAACTTTTGGTAACACATCCTTGGTGATTTCTTTAGACCATAAAGGTATATTTTCAACTTGCACACTAGCTCTTTCTTTACCTTTACTACAAATCCTTTAGGATATTTCATGTAGATTTATTCTTCTAGGTCACCATGTAGGAACGTTGTCTTCACATCCATCTATTCTACTTCTAGATCAAATGAAACAGCCAAATACATTAGTACTTTAATGGAAGTTAATTTTGCAATAGGAGAAAAAATCTCACCGAAATTGACTCCCTCTACTTGGGAATATCCTTTCGCTACCAGTTGAGCTTTAAATTTCTCGAGTTAACCTATTGCATTAATATTTTTCTTGAACACCTTTTTCTACCGATAGGATTTCTTCCACTAGGTAATTTGACTAAATCCCATGTCTCATTATAATGTAAAGATTCCATTTATTTGACCATGGAATCCTTCCATAGTCTACCCTCTGTCGAGTCAACTTCCTCCATAATCGACATGGTCTCCTCGTCGGTGGAAGTTAACACAAATGTAGAACAAAATTCGGGAACATGTAGCACACTTGGAAGAGCTATACTCCTCCCATCCTACAATATCAGTCGGACTCTACCCAGTCTGACAATTTTGGTTGTCAAATCGTCCCCAAAGAACATATTCCCCTTCATATTGTTCATATTCATAGAAATATTCTCTATGTGGTGTCATATGAAAATATTATCCTAAGTCGATCAACCAAACACCTTGGCTCGACTGTGCACTAGTCAATGCCAGGTACACATCACCTCCCTTATCTGGAGTAGTCTTTCTCTCAATCAATTGATTCTCATTAGAACTTGTAGTTACTTCCATTTCCTTAGATTTGCATTCTCTTTTGTAACACCCAACTTTACCGCATTTCCAACATCTTCTTGTTGACTGAACCAAGGATTTAGATCTACCCTTAGACTTAGAATTTCTACCATAGAATTCACCTTTATCTCTATCGACCAGTCGAGATCTCACCACTAATGCATATTTGGTCAATCCTTCCATGTTCTTCCTTCTCATTTCTTCTGACAATAGAAACACAACCACGTATCTATCACTAATGTGGTTGAATTAATACATATAGTCACAACTAAACTATCCCGGGAGTCTAGCAAAGAACATAATAGGCTAATACATTTATCCTCCTCAATTATATTGATATCTACCGATGATAACTAGATTATTGTGGTTTCAAACGCATTTAAATGCTTAGTCGTCGAACTACCATCACTCATCCTCAAAAGATATAACTTATTTTTAAGGAACAACTTATTTACCAAGGATTTTGACTAACACAATATTCCCAACTTGTCCCATAGTTTCTTGGCCGAATCTTCACTTAAGACATTCAACAACATTGAATCTGCAAAAAAAAGTTGAATCGTACTCCTTTCCCTTATTTTGAGTTTCTCCCATTCTTCCCTTGGAATACCTATCAGAATGGTACCTGGACAGACTACTACCCATTGTTATTGATCTACAAGGAGATCTTCAATTTTAAGCTTCCAAAGCTCAAAATTTTGGCCATTGAATTTTTTTATCTCTATTCTCGAGCTACTTGCCATTCTTTAAGCACAAATTTAAATATATCTTACTTACGAATCTTACTAAACCTAAGGTTTAGCTCAGATCCAAGGTTTTTAAACCAAGATCTGATACCAAATGTTGGGAGATAGAAAACTTCCTTGTTAAACCTAACAGAAGAGAGGAAGAAATATTTAATCTAGAAACCAAATGAAAAAGAAAACACACAGTACACATACATTTTACCTTGGAAAGCCAAATGGGAAAACCAACATTTCTGGAGAATCTTTCTCCCTTGTTGTCTTATTCTTTAAGAATAAAAAGGTTACATGCCTAATCTTAGTCTACACCTAAGACACAGTCAACATCATACCTTCTTTCTTTACACAAGAACAATAATGAAAAGAATTTGACTTACATCTACATGACCAGAAACCTCTAAAAGATTGATCTAAAGATTATATTTTACAACATTAAAACATGCCTTATTTATAGGATTTACAGTAGGAAAAACCTTAAATAAAGGCGCCCAAAAATGGTTACAGATCCACCCATATCATTGGAAAAAAATCTCGTGAATCTTAGGATTTTGATATAGTCGACTCCAAGTCGAATTACCAGTCGGCCTCCATTCGGTCTTCAGTTGGTTTCCACATGACTGTCTTTCGACCTCTTTTCGGTTGACCTCTTCGACTTGTTGTCAATCACTTCAACTTCAAATTTTACCGGTCGATCGACCTCAACATTTGACTTTCACTACCAGTCATTCCACCTCGAATCGACATTCACTACAAAGAATATAATAATCCAACAAGTTACACAATTGATTCAATCATAAACATAAAATAAATAAAACCTATAGAATAATAGAATAATATTAATAAAAAAACTAAACCATAAATAATTTATTAAACACATGTCCAAATCCATGTATCTATATTCAAAATTGGCCTATTCATACATTTTTTACAAAATGGAACATTATGCCCAAGATACATAATGGAACTGTTAGAATATAAGTGGATGTGCTCATTTTACCATTGACAATACCCTTGTCACCCAACCATAGGCCGAAGCCACCCTCCGAGCACCTTAACCTTGACAGAGAATCACTCTGGAAGCAAACCCTAGGCTAGATAGCTAAATAAAGGGTAGTGCACATTTCCCCAAGAATAGCACACCAACAAGAGCTAATCAGATAGTCCAAAACCTAGCCAAGATATATTCCAAGCGTAACTGCTAGCTACAGCAGCTGCAACAACAACTCTCCTCCAAACCTGCACACAAAACTGGGCACTGCAGTGCGCACAGGTGTTTCTCTGCAATTCTGAGACTGCCTGCTAGAATGAGAACTGGCCTCCTGTATTTATACTAATTCTGGCTAACTGTCTGGGCCGACTTCTCATTCTAGGTATATGTCTGTTTAGTATATATTATTATTTATGGTCGAATTCTTCTCTTGGAGGCTAATAACCTAATATAAATTATCTTCTTGAGCTGACAAGTCTTCTAGGGTTATTAGCCAACTCATTAGGGTTTC